>JARQOD010003581.1:0-63221 GCA_033576555.1 Oophaga sylvatica
ATTGTTTTTTATTTTTTTGGGTTTTTTTTTTTTTTTTTTAGTCTTCCCCTGGAAAGCCTAGTAGTCCAAAGTTGGAATTTGTTCCCTTTTTCGTTAGCCATTAAAGGGTTTCACCACGGGACTTAGTAAAATATTTTTCTATTTTGGAATTGAAATTCATCATTTTTTTTGTCTAAAATTTCATTTATTCTTGTTTGAATAAAACATTTGAATGGACGTCAGGAATAACTCAAATTTTTTATGCTCCCCCCCTCCTTGACCCGGGCTTAACACCGCCAGTTGTCCCGAAGTGTAGTGAAATGAAAACAATCGCTGTGTGTTTGTGGGGTTCGAAGTGCTGTTCCCTGCTGTGTTCGGGAAATTATGCTGCTAATACAACTTCAATTAAAAATCTTTATGGCCTCTGCCAACCTCCTTAAAGGGGCTTCACCCCAGTTGTGAAAAGAGTTAGTGCCAGATGAAAACAATCGTGATGTGTTTGGGGGGGTTCGAAAAAGCCTGCTGCCCCACTGCTGTGTGTTGGCAAAAATTACTGCTGTTTAACTAAAATTCTTTAAAAACATTTTCAGGCCTCCTCACCCCTCTTGACCGGGCTTAAAACCCCGCCAGTTGTGTCAGAATTTTTGTGCACGTGAAAAAAATCGTAGGTTTTGGGGTTCGAAAAGCCTGCTGTTCCCTGCTGGTGCGGGGCAAAAATTACTGCTGCTAACTAAAAACTTCAACTTCAAAACTTTACTGGCCTCTCCCTCACCCCCTTCCCCTGGGCTTTAAACCCCGCCAGTTGTCCTGAATGTTAGTGCACAGATAAAACTGTGAGTGTTTGGGGGTTCAGTCGCCTGCTGCCCCCCGCTGTTGCCCGGCAAAAATTCTGCTGCTCCCAAATCAGGGTTAAAAAACATACTGTCAAAGTGTTAGGGACACAAGTTTTGGGGCTACCCTGTTTCTGTGAAAACTTTTAAACGTAAATTTTTAAACCAAAAAATGATTGTCTTTGTCACAAATTTTTACAAAAAAATTGTCATTTATTACAGTATACTGCGAAAAAAAAATGCCCCAAAAAAAGCCTCTTATGTATGGTAGATGGTCAACCTTGTCACTCCATGCTTAGACAAATCCAAATAATATGACTCAATTCTGCAATTTTTGTAAGTGCATAATGTGGGTTGCTTTGACAACTGTGCAGTGCAAAGGGTTTCTTCAGTGTTCTTGCCTTTTAAATTTAAAAAAAAGAAAATATAAAAAACCAATGTTGTTTAAAGGGGATGATGTACACCTGTAATATTTGCAAACATGCATGTAGGAATAGCCCTCTTAAAATTTTACTTAAATTTTTATTAAAAAAATTTCTTTTAAATTTGAAAGTTCCAGCCATTAAAAAGGCTTCATGTAAACTGAAAAAACGCTAAAAAAATCTTGCTTCCCTTGGGAAAAGAAAAAGTGCATAGTCAATGAAAAATTTATCCCTGTAAGTGGTGTGAAAGAACGAAACCTGAAAGAAAGGGGAATAAATTTATTTATCAGACGAATAGCGACCCCTGTACAATGTCGTAAAAACTGTACCTTAACAAAAGCTGTGTCCCCCTCAACCGTTTTTCTTTTTGCTTGTTTTGTAATGGGGACATGCGTGGTTTCATCATGGGTATGTTTACTGAGAAAAGCATCATACAAGCCTTTGTGTTGTGGTACGCTTCGATGTGAAGATGCGCACCGTGAATGTTATCTGGTCATAAAACGAACGCTCCAATACCAAGCGCCCCAGCGGAAGCCCGTCTGGCGTCCCCAAAAAAGGCGCAACCATAATGCACGTAACCTTTTATAAAGCTTATAAAAAAAGAATTTTTAAGTAACGCAAAAACTTTATTGAGTTCAGTATTACATCGCCCTTCACCATCTGTGGTATGCAGTCTCTCTATTATACCTTATCTATCCGTTGTCATCTTGCCCTCCCCGTCAGGAAAAAAATTCTGTTTTACTCTGCACTATGCACTTTTTAAATTTTTTGTTTGTTAAAATTTAAAAGATTGGCACATATTTTCAGTATTCAGATGGAAATTTTGAATTTTTAAAAAAAATTTGTGAATTTTCCCAAATGAAAGTTTTATGAATGTCAAAGATTAATTGTAAAGCTGATTATGTTTTTAAAAATCAGCCTTCATTGTTACACAAAAAATGGTTCATATGTTATTAGACATTAATGGATTTTGATTGACTTGTAGCTTTTATTTTAAAACCCTTGAGATTATTTTAAACCCATTTTTTTTGTGGTTTGCATTTTCTTTTCAACATGTTTAAAGTATGCTTTTTGTTTGTAAATTTTTAATTTCATTATTTTTTTAAATAAAAAAATTTCTTTATGGTATAAAGGTTATATTTCTTTGTTTGGATTTTTAACATTTTTAATTGAAACGTAACAAGGAAAAAATTGGTTTTGATTTTTAAAAATCCCCTTGACCCCGGCTCCAACACCGCCCGTTTTTGCTCGGGGTTGTTAGCGCAGTGAACCTTTTCCTGTGTTTTCGGGGGTTTTTAATGTTGGTTCCCCTGCTGTTGAAGGCAAAAAAATCCTGCTCCCCCACCATGTTCTCTTTTCATTTCCCAGGGTACAACACCGCCCAGTTTTTGCTCGGGAAATGCTGTTAGCCAGTAAACTTGTCGTGTTTTGGGGTTCGTAATGTCAGCTGTTCCCCGCTGTGGAACGGCAAAAAAATCCCGCTGCCTCCACCAGTTCTTTCTCATTCCTGGGCTACAAAAAACCCCAGTTGTTTGGAAGTGCTGTTTGCCGTGAACACTTGCTACTGTGTTTTGGGGTTCATAAGCAGTGTTCCCCCCGCTGTGTAACGGCAAAAAGTCCTGTGCTCCACCAGTTCTTTCTATCCCCCGGGCTACAACACCGCCGTTGTTTTCCGGAAGTGCTGTTAGCCCAGTCTACATTGCCCTGTGTTATGGGGTTCGTAAAGTCGCTGTTTTCCCCCCTTTGAACAGAAAAATTTCTGCTGCCTCCACCATGTTTCTTCTCTCCCTGGGGTACAAAACCGCCAGTTGTTGCTCGGAAGTGCTGTTAGCACAGTCAACACTTGCTCCTGTGTTACTGGGGTTCAGTAATGTCAGCTGTTCCCCTGCTGTGTGAACGGCAAAAAGTCCTGCTGCCTCCACCATGTTCTCTTCTCATTCCTGGGCTACAACACCGCCAGTTGTTGCTCGGAAGTGCTGTTAGCACAGTGAACACTTGCTCCTGTGTTACTGGGGTTCAGTAATGTCAGCTGTTCCCCTGCTGTGTGAACGGCAAAAAGTCCTGCTGCCACCACCATGTTCTCTTCTCATCCCTGGGCTACAACACCGCCAGTTGTTGCTCGGAAGTGCTGTTAGCACAGTGAACATTTGCTCCTGTGTTACTGGGGTTCAGTAATGTCAGCTGTTCCCCTGCTGTGTGAACGGCAAAAAGTCCTGCTGCCTCCACCATGTTCTCTTCTCATCCCTGGGCTCCAACACCGCCAGTTGTTGCTCGGAAGTGCTGTTAGCGCAGTGAACACTTGCTCCTGTGTTACTGGGGTTCAGTAATGTCAGCTGTTCCCCTGCTGTGTGAACGGCAAAAAGTCCTGCTGCCTCCACCATGTTCTCTTCTCATCCCTGGGCTACAACACCGCCAGTTGTTGCTCGGAAGTGCTGTTAGCACAGTTAACACTTGCTCCTGTGTTACTGGGGTTCAGTAATGTCAGCTGTTCCCCTGCTGTGTGAACAGCAAAAAGTCCTGCTGCCTCCACCATGTTCTCTTCTCATCCCTGGGCTACAACACCGCCAGTTGTTGCTCGGAAGTGCTGTTAGCACAGTCAACACTTGCTTCTGTGTTACTGGGGTTCAGTAATGTCAGCTGTTCCCCTGCTGTGTGAACGGAAAAAAGTCCTGCTGCCTCCACCATGTTCTCTTCTCATTCCTGGGCTACAACACCGCCAGTTGTTGCTCGGAAGTGCTGTTAGCACAGTGAACACTTGCTCCTGTGTTACTGGGGTTCAGTAATGTTAGCTGTTCCCCTGCTGTGTGAACGGCAAAAAGTCCTGCTGCCTCCACCATGTTCTCTTCTCATCTCTGGGCTACAACACCGCCAGTTGTTGCTCGGAAGTGCTGTTAGCACAGTCAACACTTGCTCCTGTGTTACTGGGGTTCAGTAATGTCAGCTGTTCCCCTGCTGTGTGAACGGCAAAAAAGTCCTGCTGCCTGAACCATGTTCTCTTCTCATCCCTGGGCTACAACACCGCCAGTTGTTGCTCGGAAGTGCTGTTAGCACAGTGAACACTTGCTCCTGTGTTACTGGGGTTCAGTAATGTCAGCTGTTCCCCTGCTGTGTGAACGGCAAAAAGTCATGCTGCCTCCACCCTGTTGTCTTCTCATCCCTGGGCTTCAACACCGCCAGTTGTTGCTCGGAAGTGTCATTGGCACGGGTACTCACTCCTGCCCAGACTGGTTACAGCACGCCATCTGTTTCCTGTCAGTGTAAACGTCACTTAGCCTCCAATAAGTTGTCCTGTCGTGTTGCGGTTGGGTTAGCCGACTCTATGGTGCTTGGAGTTTAGGTGCTTCCTATGTGTGCTGCGGGATATGCAAATAAAGGCTGTTTCCGTTGTGACAATAGGACAATCACCCACTGTAGTACTGTGGGATTCGGTAACTGCGGCCTGCTCGCGGCCTGTCAACTTAAATTTCCATGGGTACCTTCTGCTACCCGTCCGGGTTCCAGTACCGTCAGCTGGTTCTCCGCAGTGCCTTTGGCCTAGGTGCCTCCATCTCGGTATCCGAGTTCCAGCAACGTCTGCTGGTCCTTGGTAGTGCTTTGGAGCACAGGTATCTCCTGCTTAGTAACCGTGTCCCAGTAACGTCAGCTGGTCCTCGGTTGTGCCATTGGCTCTTTTCCTTCTGCTGCCCCTCCGGGTTCCAGCACAGTCAGCTGGTCCTCGTTACTTGCATTGGCTCTTGTACCTTCTGCTACCCGTCCGGGTTCCAGTACCGTCAGCTGGTTCTCCGAAGTGCCTTTGGCCTAGGTGCCTCCATCTCGGTAGCCGAGTTCCAGCAATGTCTGCTGGTCCTTGGTAGTGCTTTGGAGCACAGGTACCTCCTGCTTAGTAACCGTGTCCCAGTAACGTCAGCTGGTCCTCGGTTGTGCCATTGGCTCTTTTCCTTCTGCTGCCCCTCCGGCTTCCAGCACAGTCAGCTGGTCCTCGTTACTTGCATTGGCTCTTGTACCTTCTGCTACCTGTCCGGGTTCCAGTACCGTCAGCTGGTTCTCCGCAGTGCCTTTGGCCTAGGTGCCTCCATCTCGGTATCCGAGTTCCAGCAACGTCTGCTGGTCCTTGGTAGTGCTTTGGAGCACAGGTACCTCCTGCTTAGTAACCGTGTCCCAGTAACGTCAGCTGGTCCTCGGTTGTGCCATTGGCTCTTTTCCTTCTGCTGCCCCTCTGGGTTCCAGCACAGTCAGCTGGTCCTCGTTACTTGCATTGACTCTTGTACCTTCTGCTACATTTACAAATTGAAGATTTTTTCAATGCTTTTTTGGGTAATCACTCTGGATCTCCAACAATTAAGACGACGACCCTGATGACCACCCCGAAGAAGATGACGACCACAAGGACGACGAGCATCAAGCCAACCAGCCTAAACACCATCACAAAGAAGAAATAAAAGATTACCAAACAGGACTAAGAAGGTTAAGACAAACTACAAGATACAGAACAAGAGACTTAAGAACAGTAAGCAGAAGATCAAAAAGCAGAAGAACATGAAGTATAAGACCAAAATGAAGAGCAAAATATATGCTCTAAATTATAAGCAGAAGAAGACTAAGCAGTGTATGGGGGTGAGTCCGTTCCTCCTCGTGGTGCCCCTGGAAAATGCCTGCTGCTGCAGGCTAAACTGAACATGGACAAATACTGTTGTAATTTAAATCTTTTGTGACAGCAAGAACGGAAGGATGAAAAATTCATACTTTGATAGATTACAAGTACAGGATTCTCTGTCACAAATAAGAATATGATGAAGAAGATGAAGTACAATATGAATAAGAATAATAGTTTAATAACAAGAATATGAGTAATGTTAACAAAAAGATGAATAGCAAGAAGTTTAAGAAGAAGATAAAGAAGGTGAAGATGAAGAATAATTTGATGAAAAAGATGATGCTGCTGAAGATTATGAAGGAGAAAGTGTGTCAAAAGTTAAAAAGGTGAAGAGCATGGAAGTTGTGAAATATACATATTTGCCAAAATAGAAAAAACGTTAACAACATTGTCAATTTCTTCGTCAATCCGAACATCTTTAAAAAAAAAATATTTATGCTATTCCATTTGATTGGGTTAGACATCTATGCCTTTAATGTCTCCTCAACCTTCCCCAATACATTCTACATTACTCTTTGTTGTTTTCCTTCATGTACAATTAACCAACAAGGCAAGAATGGGTTTTTTTTAATTCCGATATTTTGTTCCCATAGACTTACATTGGATTTCCGGTATCGGTATCGGGTATCGCCGATATTTTTTGGGTATCGGCGATACCATTCCGATTCCGATACTTTTGGATATCGGAAAGTATCGCTCAACTCTAGTTGCAATATATTGCGATACAGAAAGCAACCGGCTTTCTGCACAGCAATAGTTACCAGCTGCCAGCCAATCACAGGCCAGCAGCTGACATCGGCACACACGTCACCAGCGTCTGACATCATTGTCAGTCGCCAGCGAGTGCGCGCTTCAGCTGCATGGAGGGAGTTTCACCGCAGGAGCGCGGCCAGGTAAGAAGAACTTGTTTTTTTTATTATTTTTTTTATTGAGAGCGGCGATCCTGGGGGCCCGGGGCAGACTGTGAGACATGGGGGCAGAATGCTGGACACGGGGGGGCAGAATGCTGGACATGGGGGGTAGAATTCTGAACACGGGGAGAATGCTGGACACGGGGGGCAGAATGCTGGACACGGGGGGCAGAATGCTGGACACGGGGGGGCAGAATGCTGGACATGGGAGGGTAGAATTCTGGACACGGGAGAATGCTGGACACGGGGGGCAGAATGCTGGACACGGGGGGGGCAGAATGCTGGACACGGGGGGCAGAATGCTGGACACGGGGGGACAGAATGCTGGACACGAGGGGCAGAATGCTGGACATTGGGACAGAATGCTGGACACGGAGGGACAGAATGCTGGACACGGGGGACAGAATGCTGGACATGGGGCAGAATGCTCGACATGGGGCAGAATGATGGACACGGGGGGGCAGAATGCTGGACACGAGGGGCAGAATGCTGGACATTGGGACAGAATGCTGGACACGGAGGGACAGAATGCTGGACACAGGGGGTAGAATGCTGGACATGGGGCAGAATGCTGGACACGGGAGGCAGAATGCTGGACACAGGGGGCAGAATGCTGGACATGGGGGCAGAATGCTGGACACAGGGGACAGAATGCTGGACATGGGGGCAGAATGCTGGACATTGGGACAGAATGCTGGACACGGAGGGCAGAATGCTGGACACCGGGGGCAGAATGCTGGACACGGAGGGCAGAATGCTGGACACTGGGGGCAGAATGCTGGACACGGAGGGCAGAATGCTGGACACTGGGGGCAGAATGCTGGACACAGAGGGCAGAATGCTGGACAAGGGTCAGAATGCGAGACACAGGGGCAGAATGCTGGACATGGGGGCAGAATGCTGGACACGGGGCAGAATGCTGGACACGGGGCAGAATGCCAGACATGGGGCAGAATGCGAGACACAGGGGGCAGAATGGAGATACGGGGCTTGACTGGAGACACGGGGCATGACTGGAGACACTGGGGGCATGACTGGAGACACTGGGGGCATGACTGGAGACACTGGGGGCAGGATTGGAGACACTGGGGGCAGGATTGGAGACAGATGTGGCAGGATCATGGGGCAGGATGGATATGATGGAGACAGATAGGGCAGGATGGGGGATCATATGGGGCAGAAAAAGCAGAGTTGCGCCAATATGTGCACTGATGAGGATGAAATGATATGGATTGGCAAGGCTGCAGTGATGGGCAGTGCAGGCTGTATGTCACTGTGTGGGCAGTTTTATTGCTGGTATATTGTTTTTGTAGCGCTGTATATATATTGGTATTTTACTAATAGCAATTTGGAATCCCTAGGAAATAATGATATCAAGAAAGAGAAAAATTGCTTCACTTGTGACAAATATGGAACCGAACATTGACCATCTCATTAGCCAAAAGCAGACCCATAGTTCCCATTGAAATACCAGTAAGTTTGTTGATTTTTAACTTTACTTGTTTTTTATTTTAAGTATTGTATTTGTTCCTGTTTTGTTTTTTTTACTTCAAAATAAGAGTGTAGTATATGGTGTTAACAGGGTCATACACATCGTGTGCGGTATATAGAGTGTATATACACTGCTGTATTATACTTTTCATATACAGGTTATAATGCCTCTATAGAGGTGAGTGTGCCATGTATAATATATGGTATATACAGCGTAGTGTCACATACACTGCTGTATTATACAATATACAACAGTTCTAATGCTCCATACCTAATATGCAGTATAATGTACAGTGTATATGATGTAACCTGTATAAGATGTGACATTGGCTTCCCCCCCTAGTTTTGATCCTGGGTACGCCCATGCAAGCTGCCGGTGGTGTGAGTCTGATATGGGGCCCGCCGCCACCTCCGGCGCCGCTACGAGAGGAGGTGGGACGGGCCCCGAGCAGTCCGGCACTTCCGCATCATGTGACGTGGGGCGTGCGCGCGCTCTCATGTCACATGCAAGGCTGGCGTGGTGGACGTCGGAGCGTGGAGGACGGAGCGGCGCGCGGAGCAGAAGAGCTGGAGGACGCAGTCACCTGAGGATTGGCAGATTGGTAAGTATGCTTGCTGAGTCTGACTCTCTTTTACAGGGACGCGGCAGCCGCAGCTTCCCGTCCCGACACTTGAGGAGAGTGGGGAGAGCGGAGGGGGAGGTGTGAGTGTATCAGGGGCCCCAGGACACAGCGGGCTGTGGTGTTGTTGTGCAGATGAAGGGAACTCCAGAAGGCCACACAGAGATGCTGGATGGTAGGTTTAAACAGCCATACTTTATTTTCGTTCCTCTCTCCTGCTCCCCTTACCCAGGACTTCCTGCTCCTGCCTAGTCTCCTCCTCCCATTACATCATTGTTACTAGGCAGAAACTGAAACAAGAATAACAGCAAGCCAATCACAGATATAGTAACAACATCACATCTCTCCTCTTCTCACCAAACAAAACAACATTATAACTGGATAACGGTCCAAAAGTTCACATTAGTAGAAGGATTTTTTTTTTTTCTTTTTACTGCAGAACATAGTCCAAGAGGTGGGCTGGCGGTCTACGATTTGCCCTCGCTGGATAGCGGTGAGACATCACAGTCCCAGATGAACTTTCTGAGTCCCCTGAGGTATCCTCCCTTGGAACTGCTGAGCTCTGGGGGTCCGGCAGGACGTCATCGCTATCTGCCTCATCTGTTTCTGGGACATAGTCGCAAAGTTTTTTAAAATGGGACACGTTCCTTGTGACCTGGCGACCGTGATCTTGAGCAGTAACCATGGTGCCTTTGACTTGTGTGACCTGAAAGGGTCCAGGATAGTATTGTGATGCAAACTTGTCTCTAGGTCTTAGCCTTTTTACCAGGACCCAATCTCCCACCAATACTTCCGGTGGCTTGCAACGATGACTGCTCTTATCTGCATACCTCTTCATCTTCTGTTTGGATATGGCATCCTTAGTAGAAATTGGGGTTTGAACAGGGCTCAGCGGAACGCTCGGGAGTTTGACAATCATAGGCCTGTTGAACAGCGCAGTGGCAGGTGGTATCCCAGTAGTAGAATGGGGTGTAGCTCTGTACTGTCTAAGAAATCTGTGTAACTCTTGCTGTAAGTCCTTGTGCTCCATGGTAGCGATCCTCAAAGTTTTGTTGATTGATTGCATGAATCGTTCCACTTCACCATTGGCCTGAGGCCAGTAAGGAGTTATTTTCCTGTGAGTGAAACCAAGATAGGTTGCGAATGATCGAAAGTCTATGCTATTAAAAGGTGGTCCATTGTCGGACTTCACTGTTTCCGGTATGCCATATGCCGAGAAGATCTTGTCTAATTTTGGTATAACAGCCCTGGCAGAGGTTGTCGAAACATGTTCAATGACTGGGAACCTCGAATAGTCATCCATGACAACCAGCAGATAGGAGTAATCCGGTAAAACACAGAAATCAACACTAACAGCAGACCACGGGCCCTCTGGCAGGGGTGTCATTTGTAAGGGTGCGCGTCTATGGTCAATTGTAGTTGCTTGGCAAGGTATGCAATTTTCAATGAGTGCCTCTACTTTTTTGTCTAGTCCTGGAAACCAGACTTTCTCTCTCAGTAATTGCTTTGTTTTCACCACACCTTGATGAGCCTCGTGGGCCAGATCCAGTACTCTGCTTTCAAGTTTCTGGGGTATCACCAACCGATTGTTACGCAACAGTAGATTTGAATCAGACACGGAGAGATCATGTCGTGCATTAAAGAAGGCTGTCAAGTAGGTTGTTTGATCAGGTGTTTGGAGGCGGGCTTCAGCAAGAAAATTGCTCCAATTTTTAGATCGAACAGTCTCTATAACTAACTGAAGTTGGTGATCGGAATCCACCGTTTGTTGTATTTCCTCCATAGTCATAGCTTTTGGCACAGAATGTGCAACAATAAAATTGATATGTTCCTCTGCAGGGATAGTTGCTGGGATGTCGTCCTTGGTAGTTTGTGGTGTTGGGTGTCTCGAAAAGTAGTCAGCCGGATTACCAGCTCCTGCCTCGTATCTCAACCGAAACTGGTAGTTCTGTAGGCGGAGCAACCAGCGTTCAAGTCGTGGGGGAGACTTTGAAGAATGTTTGTTGAAAAGCGGAATGAGTGGTTTGTGGTCGCTTATCACTGTGAATTTATGTCCCATAAGGTACAGATGAAAATGAAGGCATCCCCACACAACCGCAAGAGCTTCCCTTTCAGTTTGTGAATAGCGTTGTTCTGTCTCTGTTAAGGCTTTGCTTGCATAGGAAATGGTAGAAACGTTGCCTTCTTTGGACACTTGTGTGAGAATTGCACCCAGGCCCACCGGACTAGCGTCCACGATCAGCTCTGTGGACTTTAGAGGGTCAAAATAGGCCATGACGGTGTCGCCAGTCAGACCGGACTTCATGGAATCGAATGCTGCTTGGTGTTCAGTAGTCCATGTCCAAGGAGTGTCTTTTTTCGTGAGTAGTCGCAGGGGTTCGGAGATCGTGGCCAGATCAGGCATAAATCGCCCACAGTACGTGACTAGTCCTAGAAAACTGCGAACCTCTGACACATTTTGAGGTTGGCTAGCTGACTTTATGGCAGCAACTTTCTGAGGATCTGCTGAAACTCCTTGCTCCGAAAAGATATATCCAAAGAAGCTTAATGACTTTTGGTTAAACTCACATTTTGACGGATTGACAGTTAGATTGCAGGCTTGCAGTCTCTGAAACACTTGCTCTAAGTGACTGTCATGCTCCTCTTGGGTTGTACCATATATAAGAATGTCATCACTGACGTTTAGAACTCCTGCTATTCCAGATAGAACCTGACTGATAACGTTCTGAAATATTTCTGCCGCAGATGAGATACCAAAGTTCAACCTCTTGAATCGTCGTAAGCCCACATGGGTACTAAAAGTTGTAATGTACCTGGAATCTGGATGCAACTCAAGTTGATGATAACCTGATTTTAAATCAATTTTAGAAAATACTTTTGCACCATTCAGGTCTGTGATAATGTCATCAATAGTGGGCGTGATGTGCCTTTCTCTTTGAATAGCCAAATTGGCATGCCGCATATCCACACATAGCCGGATTTTACCAGGCTGCTTTGGTTTTGGTGCAACAACAATGGGCGATACCCAAGGAGTCGGGCCTTCAACTCGTTCAACAACATCAGACGCTTCCAGATCCTGCAGTTCTTGCTCCACAAGTTTGCGGACATGAAATGGGATGCGCCTGTGAGGTTGAACAGACGGCTGTATTGACTGGTCAATATGCAATTTTATCTGAACGTCTTTTAGCTTACCGAGACCTTTAAAGAGATTGGGGTATCTCTGCATGATGTGTTGGGCCGAAGGACCTGTGACGCTATTGACCAGGTTGACCAGACCCAGAGATATAGCACTCCTGCAGCTGAGAAGCGTGTCTGCGGAGCACTCTACTACATATACAGTGTCGGTGATGGACTTTCCATCAGCTGCAAGTTCTGACTGAAATTTGCCACACAGGGGTAGTGCAGATGCTGAACCATAAGGAAAAATCTTTAGTCTAGTGCTTTGTAGAGCAGGTCTGTTCGGGAGTTGGCTATAGACTGCACGGCTGATGACGTTTACTGATGCCCCCGTGTCTACTAGGGCTTCCACCGGACTACCATTTATCAGGATAAGTCGCCTTGGACTGGTAAGTGCGTGCAGTGTTTGAGATCCCTCTGCAGTCACTGAGAATAGATAAGTACTGTGAGGCTCGTCAGTAAGCTGCAGCGTTTGGATTTTCTGTGACCTGGGTTGTACTGTGGAATGAGGGGATTGTGGTTTGGATCTACACACTTTTGCAAAATGGTTTTGTTTTCCACAATTATGGCAGGTCCCCCCTTTTGCTGGGCAGACATTCTGGTGAGGATACGACCCTCCGCAGTTGTAGCAAGTTGCCCCCTGCATACGAGGCACAGGCGGTCTCTGTGTCAGCTTTGCTATACAAGATGGTGCTTCCGCCTCGCACTCAATGTTCTCTATGAGTTTAGCTTGTTTTTCGGCGGTATCATTTACACGTGCTGTTTCAAGCAGTTTTGCTAAAGTCATGGTGGGATCTCTGAGTGCTTGTCTCCGTAACTTAGAGGAGATGCAGCCTTGTAAAATCTGCATTTGAATCTCTTTGTCGACATCTGTAAATTCACAGTAAGCTGCAAGGTGCCGTAGTCGGACATGATATTCATCAATGCTTTCTGTTGCTGACTGCTTTAATTGTCTAAACTTGAAGATTTCAAATGCTGCATTTCTGTGTGGGGAGAAATACTTGCTTAATGCTGCCTTACTGAGCTCATAGTCTTTATCTTCTCCTGTATTAGGCAGAGTAGTGAAGATATCATAGACTTGTTCCCCTGCATAATGTAATAGCATGGCTTTCTTCCTGGTATCATCTGATATGTTCATGGCTTGTAGGAATATATCAAAACGCTTCAGCCATTTCTCCCAACATGCTGCTAGGTTAGCTGGGGACCGATGCACATCAAAAGCAGGGAAGGCAGGTAAACAGGCCATTGTTGTAGAGCTGAAATACCTTTAGCTGATGATGAACGCTTCCTCGTCGCCAGTTGTGGTGTTGTGCAGATGAAGGGAACTCCAGAAGGCCACAGAGAGATGCTGGATGGTAGGTTTAAACAGCCATACTTTATTTTCGTTCCTCTCTCCTGCTCTCCTTACCCAGGACTTCCTGCTCCTGCCTAGTCTCCTCCTCCCCATTACATCATTGTTACTAGGCAGAAACTGAAACAAGAATAACAGCAAGCCAATCACAGATATAGTAACAACATCACACGGGCCACATTAGAGGCCCCAGGAAGCAGCAGGCCCCTAATGGGGCCCTAGGAAACAGCAGGCCCCATTAGGGGCCTAGGTTCAAAGGAAGCAGCAGGCCCCATTAGGGGCCTAGGTCCAAAGAAAACTGCAGGCCCCATCAGGGCCTGGGGCCCCAGGAAACTGCTGAATAAGGTAATTATGTTGCATTATTCTTGTGAAGAAGAAATTTGTAATCTAGCCCATAAATTGCTTTCAAAATGGATGATTTATTCAGTAGAACAAAAGTACGGTATACAGAACAATCTTAGATTATTCTGTATACCGGACTGTTGTTCTACTGAATAAATCATCTGTTTTGAAAGCAATTTGCAGGCTGGATTACAAGTTTCTTCACACATTTACTCTGGAGAAAGCCTACCTTCATCACTACCTCAGTTGCTTCCTGGGAGTTGGTTCTTTTCTGTTATTTCACTATCATTAGTCCAAAAACCTCTAATTTTGGATAATAAAGGTATCTTTCTTAACACAACTTGGGTAGACCGGGATTGGCAACGCGCGCGGGGGGGCCCCATTGTGAAGTTTGCTGTGGGGCCCTGCCGTTCCTAGTTACGCCCCTGCTGATCCCCATAGCTTCCCGACACTATACTGCTGTCATGAGTGAAGTCTATTAGGTGATTGGGCAGTTGGATGCTGTGTGGTAGCTCTCTGACATGGAATTCATTGTTACAAGGTTGAAACAGAGATGGGCGTCCTTTCTCTAATGTATTTGTCAGCATGCTTGTCACAGAAGATGGGGCGTGCATGCGTCCCAAGCATACGTTTCCTATTATGACCCATCCTAGGTCTAGCTTTTGGGCATAGGGAGCATTGTGGAGTCCATTGATGTGACGTCTCACTTTATGCACCTGCAGGATATCTCTCCCCAACAGCAGAATTATCTGGGCGTGATGGTTGAGTTCCGGTATGAGGTGTGCTATGCGTTTTAAGTGAGCGTGATGGATTGCTACATCTGGCGTAGGATTTCAGATCTGTTGTCTGGGATCTGATTACACTCGATGATAGTAGGTAGTGGTAGGGAGAATTGACCGTCTAAGGACTCAATTTGGTAGTCAGTAGCTTTCCTACCTGCTGTCGTCACAGTACCTGCACACGTCTTTAGTGAGTAGGGGGTGCTTGGCCCTTTGATGTGGAATAGGTCAAAGAATGTTGATCTAGCCAGGGATCGATTACTTTGATCATCCAAGATAGCATACAGTCTTACAGCTTTGTCTCTATGACCCTTTGGGTACACTCTGACGAGGCATATTTTTGAACAGGATCTACTGTCTATTGTCCCTTTACAGACTTCAGTACATTTTGAAGTGATCTCTGGCATGGCTGCATCAATGTTCCTTTCCTCCCCGCCATGCACACTGTCAGCTGGCATGTTTTGTGTACTCCATGGAGCTGGCCCAGGGTGTAGGGCAGTGTTATGATCTGTGGTGCCACATTCTGTGCATTTTACACTGACCTTGCAATCCTTGGCGAGATGAGTTGTGGATGAGCAGCACTTGTAGCAGATACTGTTCTCTTTCAGGAAGCTTCTGCGATCTGGCATAGATTTTCCTCTGAAGGCTCTGCATTTCAGGAGAGGATGAGGCTTCAGATGGAGCGGGCACTGCTTGTCAGGATCCTGCACCTTTGTCTCTGATTGGGAGCAGCCAGCAGACCTGTAATTAGAACCTGGAGAAGAAACATAAGTCTTGTGCACTGCCACAGACATTCTAAGTGGGTTTGCAGTTGGTGACGGTGTGGCATATGACAATGCGAAGTCAAAGCTGGGATCGTTTCTGATTTTTGCTTGTTGGTGTACAAAGTCTACAAAAATGGAGAAGGGAGGAAATGGAACACTGTGTTTGTATTCGTACGTGGAACCATGTGTGATCCACCTCTCCTGTAGATTGTAGGGCAACTTTTGGACTATAGGGTTAACACCTCTTTCTGTGTCAAGGTATGCAAGTCCTTGTAGATCATCCTCACATTTGGCAACTTGGACCTCCTTTAGCAAGTCACTTAATTCTCTACGTTTCTGGAGCTCTTTGTTAGATATTTTAGGAAAGTTATTAATTCTTTTGAACAAGGCTCTTTCTATTACCTCTGCTGAGCCGTAACACTCATCCAGCCTTTTCTAGATCTCTTTGAGGCCAGTCTCAGGGTGGTTTATATTAATGTCTCTGATCCTTACTGCATGTTTGACTGACTCTTCCCCAGGTATTTGACTAAGAGGTCTATCTCTTCCCTGTGTTGTAGCCCCAAGTCTCTAGTGACATTCTGGAAGGAAGCTTTCCAAGCTCTGTTAGGCCTCTTTCACATTTCCGGCGGGCGCCTAGCGGCGCCCCCGGCATTTTGCCGCAGCGCCGCATCTGAAAATCTGATGCGCCGCATGCGGCTTTTTTCGCATTGACATGCATTAGCGCCGGATGGCGCCGCATGTCAATGCATTGCATGCGGTTTTGTCCGGATGCGGAGCAAATGTACATTGCGGCGTCCGGAAAAAACGCTGCATGTAACGTTTTTTGTTTTTGCCGGATGGTTTCTTATCTCTCCAAGCATCAGAAACCATCCGGCAAAAAAACGCATTTTGGCCGCCGGAAGTGTGAAAGGTTTTCACATGCGGCGCTGCGGCAAAATGCCGGGGGCGCCGCAAGGCGCCCGCCGGAAATGTGAAACTAGCCTAACCTTCAGCTTGGTCAGTGAATTTCATGAGTCCCCTGGCAACCAGATCACGTCGTGTGAAGAACTTAGCAAATTCTGTTGTGAACCGGTTGTCAGGAGTATACTGGTGATGGGTCACCCTGATAGTGGTGTGATGTGCGTTTGTACCTGTTAGTATCCTCTGGGTGGCGCCAACCGGTGTCGTGATGCTTCAGTCTGACGTGCGGCTTGTTAGCAGGGCGATTCACGTTGGTTACCTGGTGAGGGGGAAGGTAGTCATTAGCAGAGTTATTTTGCTCCACGTTTTCGTGTTGGTATCTGTCTTGGAGCTGAGCCTCATGATGACTCTCGCTCGCTTCACTGGAGGTGTCATGATCTTGTTCCTATGTCGGTTCAGGGTTATAGTTCGGATCAGGAAGTCCATTAGCATATTGAGATGTGCGTTGTGGTGAATCTTGCAGTGGAAACTCCAGACTTGACGCACTGCTTAGGCTATGCTGCTTAGGGTTTTGCGCGGCTTCTAGAGATTCTGCCTCGGCGAGGGCTGCGGCAGCTTCTCTTTTTGCTGCTAGGCTCTCTAAGGCGGCATCTATGTGTCTCGACCACGCACCACAATTGTGGGTTACCAGGACAATGGGGTACTCAGAGCTGAGCCCATGGAAGTCTATGGGGTTGTCACAGGTAGCGGTGGCTCGGTCTGTGGCCCTGGCGGTCAGGCGTATGTTGGGGGGTATATTTACAGGGGATAGATATATATATACAGTTCGTGACGCCACCTGTAGTTCTCTGGTAATTTGTACCAGCGCTGCTGTAGAGCTCTGAGGGGATGGTGAGGCAGCTAGATGTCGGGTCCCCTACAGGTGGGACTTTTCCCTCAGGTCGATAATTATGGTGGGGTTGTGCAGGGATGCAATTGAATAACACAGTCTCACACATCAGCGTCTTTCCATACCTTTTACTTCAAGTTGTTCAGGCAGGTCCCAGGGAGGCTGATCCAATGGAGGATGTGTTTCGAGGTAGCAGCTGAACAAGTTAGGGGCCTCCTTTACTTTCAAAATGGTGAGTCCAACCAGCATAAAGCGTAGTTCACTCCTTAAATTCCAGCTATTTCAAGCTGTACTGCCCGGTCAGTTTTGTGGTCGGAGCCTTCCTATGAAAGAGCTGAGTTCCTATTCTTGTCGTGCACTGACTCAAGGTTCTCACTCCCCCTGACCCCAGTTACGTACCGACACTCCAGGGGCTGCTTTCTGTTACCTAAGGTCCAGTAAGCCTCTGGTTTTTCTACCACTATGCGTGAAGCTATAGTGACACTTCGGTCCCCAGTGACCGGTGACAATGTGCAGGACTTCTTCAATCCTAAAGCACTTCTAAATTCCTTCCACTGTGCCTTTCGCCTTGTCCGCGCTTGTAGCATAAGCACTCCACACTTCCACAGGTCATATAGGTCAATCCCTTCTCACTTCTTTCCAGAGCTTGTTGCCAGAATCTCAGTATTCCTCTAGGCAGGAGCACGTCTCTGAACCTTCACTGTCCTTGGGACAGGAGACTGAAGTATCTGAAACTCCCTCTTCCTTCTCAATAGATGTCTCAGTCCGTCTGCCAGTGGGGCACAGCTCTGACCAGGCTGAGGTGATCTGGCTCACCTTTACTGGACTCCACTTACTGAACTGCCCACTGAATCCCTCCTCTGTCCGAAGACAGGAAACTGACTCCTCAGAGTCACTGACTGAATGAATCAATCCCCCCTCACGACTGCATGTGACTAGCTTTTATATCTATGGGTGTGTCTAAGTGTATGATGGAGTGAATGTTTATTGAGCATTGAACTGCTACTTCTCCACACATCCTCCAGGGTACTGCGTGTGCCTTCACACCAGGGCTACACATTCCCCCATGGTAAAACACAGCACTCCCGGGCTGTAAAATACAAGAAGACAGAAATTTTTGTTTTTGCAATAAACATTAACTCTTCCCATCCGGGAGGTAAGGATTTCTTGAACGTTGCATTAAAACATTAAATATAGAAAAATACAAAATATTAAATAGACATTTTCATATACATAGACGACAATATTCTTGTGAAGGACCCGCACCAAACCTTCAACGTGGGTCCTGGGTGGGCTGCAGGACATCTGAATGCAGACCTCACTCAGTGCCACACCACACGGGTTTTATATTCAGAGGTAGTTAAGGTGGTTTCATGTAAAACCAATATAATGCACCTTAGTGCAACTATTTACAGGATCAGTTCTTGGGCTGGCTCAGTCCTCAGCCTCAGAGTCCATAATAAGAAAAAGACACATATTTATATCACATCACAATAAAGTGCAAAAACTTTTTATCTGCTTACCCAGCCGGGTATTCTACTCAATATATAAAACTATGTAAAACACTATACACAGCAATAAAGTGCAAATTAGCAACTTTTCCTTTTGTCAAAACTTTTTACAATTTTCTTTGTTGCGGTAAACCCTGTCTGGGTCCTACCGTTCTTCACATTTTCTTGCAGACTTCAACGACATTTTCCACCCCGGGGCTGGAACAATACGATGATCCTAGATCCCATGACCAACAAGTCGTGACCTGCTATCAGAGTTTGGGTCGCTACAGTCCTTGTACGAACCTCTAGGGGCGCGCCGGGCGCTTCCGCTTTGTGAGACGCTGTCTGTGTCACTGTAATAGCCACTTTCTCTCGCGATGCAGAAATAGTCGCCGTGCGCGACGTCGTGTAGACTGCTGATTGCGATGTGGAATGGGTCGCAGATTGCGATGTAGTAGGAGAAGGTAGTGCAGAGTATACAGGCGGTGCTTCCATTCGCGAGGAGCCTGCAGGGGGCGTCGCCGGGGCACGGTCTGATGCAGCGGGAGATTGTGACTGGGATGCGCTGGCAATGGTGACGTTACCTGCGCCAGGGACGGGGTCACGGACGATTGTGACATTAAGAGCATACCATCCCTTCATACCCCAGTGCCGTGTATAATTGACAATGTCTCCATTAACTAGGTCCCTCCCGGGATGACCGATGGGCAGGTGGGATTCTAAGTCCCTGCGACTGACAAAGACCCCTGGGTAGAGGCCCGGTTCTCTGATGAAGCCCCAGCCTTCCGGAGCTGGAACTCTGACACACACCCCTGCCGCCGCGGTTCCCTCAGAGTACCTTTTTCTCTGCGGACACTTTCCTTGTCCGCGACCAGCTGCTCGTACTGCTGCTGCCGGTTCCGCTGCGCTTCCCGCTCTTCCTCCTGCCGGCGTCGCTGTTCCTCTTCGCGACGCTGCCACTCACATTCCCACTGGGCGGTGTAGGCGACGTCATCCAGGCGCGCCATCTCGTCCCAGTCCACGTCTGGTAATGACGGACAGGACCCCTCCGGTGTCCCTGCCGGGGATCGATCATCTGCTGCGGCCTCCTGGCCGGGCGGGCGTTCCGGAACTGGCGGTACCTCCTCAACCTCCCTCGCTTCCACCGCTTCCTCGGTAGGTTCAGGGTCGGTCCTTTTGGGGGTAGCCTCCGGTTGCTCCTTAGCCTTGGGCAGCAGAAGTTTCGGTAACTCGAATCGTGGGGGGTCATCGAAGGGAGAGAACACCGCGTCCCACAGCCGCCGCTGCATCAGGGTACGCCGGCGTCTCTCGATCTCTTCTTCGCCAGGTTGTTGCAAAACCATCTTTTTCAATCTGGCATTCTCCTCTTTAATCTCCAGCAATGCTTGCTGCAGGTGCAGGACCACGGATGGTTCCGGTGCTAGTGGCAGCTTGGCTGGGGAACGGGGCCTGCCTTCCTCCGCTTCCCTGCTCGGCTGCACACGTCCTGCTTCCATGATGTTCCAGAACTCTCTCTCATCTTCTTTCAGAGCCGTCCGGTCTCTTCCGTGGAGGCGGGGTTTGCGTCTCCTCCTCTTCGCAGGGAAGGTGAAGAGGAGGCGGACCTCCTTTGCTGTAGGGCAGGATCACATATTGTAATAGCACTTTAAGAGGGCAGGCATTTTCTTCGCGCCACAGGGGGGTACACGCCCACGAAGGTACGCCCACCTTCTTCTCCAGCGCCTGAGGGCGCGAATATGGCGACAAAGATGGCGATTTTTGGCGCCAAAAGTGCAAACAGTCCTTTTTCACAAAAACAACTCCACAGGCACACAGGGCTCGCAATTTTGCGAGTTTCTTATCCTGTTCGTGACGCCAAGTTTGTCTCGACCACGCACCACAATTGTGGGTTACCAGGACAATGGGGTACTCAGAGCCGAGCCCATGGAAGTCTATGGGGTTGTCACAGGTAGCGGTAGCTCGGTCTGTGGCCCTGGCGGTCAGGCGTATGTTGGGGGGTATATTTACAGGGGATAGATATATATATACAGTTCGTGACGCCACCCGTAGTTCTCTGGTAATTTGTACCTAGAGCTGCTGTAGATCTCTGAGGGGATGGTGAGGCAGCTAGATGTCGGGTCCCCTACAGGTGGGACTTTTCCCTCAGGTCGATAATTATGGTGGGGTTGTGCAGGGATGCAATTGAATAACACAGTCTCACACATCAGCGTCTTTCCATACCTTTTACTTCAAGTTGTTCAGGCAGGTCCCAGGGAGGCTGATCCAATGGAGGATGTGTTTCGAGGTAGCAGCTGAACAATTTAGGGGCCTTCTTTACTTTCAAAATGGTGAGTCCAACCAGCATAAAACGTAGTTCACTCCTTAAATTCCAGCTATTTCAAGCTGTACTGCCCGGTCAGTTTGTGTGGTCGGAGCCTTCCTATGAAAGAGCTGAGTTCCTATTCTTGTCGTGCACTGACTCAAGGTTCTCACTCCCCTGACCCCAGTTACGTACCGACACTCCAGGGGCTGCTTTCTGTTACCTAAGGTCCAGTAAGCCTCTGGTTTTTCTACCACTATGCGTGAAGCTATAGTGACACTTCGGTCCCCAGTGACCGGTGACAATGTGCAGGACTTCTTCAATCCTAAAGCACTTCTAAATTCCTTCCACTGTGCCTTTCGCCTTGTCCGCGCTTGTAGCATAAGCACTCCACACTTCCACAGGTCATATAGGTCAATCCCTTCTCACTTCTTTCCAGAGCTTGTTGCCAGAATCTCAGTATTCCTCTAGGCAGGAGCACGTCTCTGAACCTTCACTGTCCTTGGGACAGGAGACTGAAGTATCTGAAACTCCCTCTTCCTTCTCAATAGATGTCTCAGTCCATCTGCCAGTGGGCACAGCTCTGACCAGGCTGAGGTGATCTGGCTCACCTTTACTGGACTCCACTTACTGAACTGCCCACTGAATCCCTCCTCTGTCCGAAGACAGGAAACTGACTCCTCAGAGTCACTGACTGAATGAATCAATCCCCCCTCACGACTGCATGTGACTAGCTTTTATATCTATGGGTGTGTCTAAGTGTATGATGGAGTGAATGTTTATTGAGCATTGAACTGCTACTTCTCCACACATCCTCCAGGGTACTGCGTGTGCCTTCACACCAGGGCTACACATATGCGTGCCTTCTCTAACTGCGCCTTGCTCTCTAGTTCAGCTTTCTCTAACTTAAGTCGCATCTCTTGTTCAGCATAGCTTGCTCGCATTTCGGCGGCTAGAGCATTTGCGCGGGCAATGGCAACCGCGCTGCTGATGGATGTTGTCTTTGAAGAGACAGAAGTGGCAGATTTTGTCCTGTGTGATTTGTGGGACATGGTGTCTTAGCCGTGCAGAGATTGCTGTAGCTGTATTAAGTCTCTGTGTAGCCGGTGACTTGAATCTCACTAGGTAGATGGCAAAATATTGTTCATGACAATATTTTTCTATCTACTGGCTAACACGGTACGAAGATACACATCTTTCCTATATCATAGGTAGATGGCTGCAGTTTCACTAGATCCTGCAAGCTGGATGGCTGACTTTTCACTGAATTCCACTAGCTGGATGGCCGCCGTTTCACTGCTCTGTCCTCACTGAATGAAGCAGATGTATTGCAGCTTATATAGACAGCTAAACCTTTATATACCGGGGTCCAATAAGGAGATTGTGATTGAATCTGTGCTTTTATTGAACTTGATATATTGATAAGCGCGGTGAAACTATAATACAAACATATATACATACAATCAGTACAGGGGTATAATGAAAATACATATACATAATACAGTATGAATAAACATTTGCAGACTAATACCTAACCAGGGCCAGGACTGATTAGACAGGGCTAATATAGGACAGGAATTAACTAGAGAGACATAGGTACATACCGGCGATGCTATCACAAGAGGAGAGGAAAAGATGAGCTGCTTCCTGGATGCAGGCTGAAGGAAAATGGAGGGAAATGGAGGGAAAGCTCCCAGCATACATTGCTACACTACCATCATGCATTGCTAAGCTACCATGATGCATTGCAAAGGAAAGAAAAAGATCTAGCTGAAATGAAAGAAAACATTATATGAGACTGGTCACTAGAGGGAGCCAAACACTAGATTATCACACTCTTATGTAAAACAGTAAAAATCAAATAAGTCAGAAACGATTGGATGCTGGAGGCAGAACAATGTATATGTATTATACGATACAATTTATAGTCTATGGCTGTATTAATTTACAATATATAGCTGCAATATTCTATCTATATTTTAATATCACTGTTATTTGGCTTAATCACTCAGTCTGAGTAGTTTGCTGAGGCTTTATAAATAACACTTGCACTTTATGATGTATAGCTGAATTCATGTGCATATATTCCACAGTCATGCAGTATGTTGCCTTAGCTATTTACTCAGAGTGATGATTATTCTTTGAAGATGTCATCCATTACCTTATACATGTAGCAGTAGCACTTTACTATTAATTATGGCATGTATATTGATTTGCTCTACTCTAAATGGTGAATATCTTGGCTCTTTATGTTCATGACATGTGCCCCCTTTTTCTTGAGGTTGTCCCTGTTTATTACTTGAATTTTTATATATCCTTTTTTAATTTGCTCTCAATAAAAACGTGTATTTTTTATATTCTTTCCGCATATATCTCTTTTTATCTTAGTATTATATATACCTAGGTTGTGTTAGATAGACTGTATTGTCTGCCTACACAGGAAAATTGTAATCATGGAGTCATACAGTATAGGTCTGCATAAGCGCTATAGCCACAAAACAGTAAGCTACTGTTAATTAACACTATTTGCTTAATTTTTTATTTAAATGTAATGGAAAAACGTATTTACCATATTTTTAATTTATATTTGCTTTTTCAATGCAACCTATCATTTAGTGACTGTGATTTGTAGGGCTAAAGATAGATTTATTTACATTTTTTTTATTAGGTGGTGTTTTTTATACGTATAAAAATATAGTAAAAAATTACTAGAATAATTTCTGCAGGATATACAGGAGAACAGTGTCTTTATGCTAAAAGTAGCACAGCATGTTCCTTGGATGTGAATTACAAGGTGATCCACCGAAATCTGCTCGGAAGTTCACAACAAGTGTTATAAATACATGATTTGTATAGAACATTATAGAAAAGACAATATAATGTATGTAAACCCAGGTCATGCATCAAACAATGCATTTTGTCAAAAAATGACAATTATATAGGGTGCAGTATTTTAAAAAGTTCTCACCACCCTCTAAACATATGTAATAATATTTTCCTACACGGTCCTCTCTCGTAGAGCGACCGAATGGTTTTCCTATTACTATTTCCAACTGAAAATGATCAACTAAATATGACACCAAAATATAATCTGAGCTATAATAAAGCACGGCGCCAACAGTCATTGCTCATGGCTGCCATTTCACCTTTTTAATTTAACACTGCCGATAAAAAAGGAGAGTACCTTGAAGCATGTAAATGCAATCAACTTACCAGTCCCGAAGGTCATATCTCCTCATTTACTGGGAAATAGCAAATGGTTACAGTCATGCTAGGTCTCACATGAAGAGGAGACTCGCATTGTAATTGTATCTGTAGGATTTGCACACTATTCCACCGGTGTCCTTATTCTGTCCCTGGCAGAAAATGGTTCCGTGTCTAAGCAGCGTCAGGAAGACGTGCATTTTACTATAGGATGTTTCCTTTCTGAGTTACTGAGGATTTTTCACACATATCAGGTTTGTCACATATTATCTATAGGTTTATAATTTAACACATCTGTTGGTGGGAATGGAGGTCATTAAACCCTATCTGATCTACTAGTATCAGTCCGTCTCAATGATACATGTTAAGTGAGGAACCAGTAATTTGCCTGATGAAAGAAATTATATCAAATGGCCTCGGCAGCTGCCATGTGAACAGCTGTGTAACTCAGCAAGCCCCAGTGAGTGCAGGTTTTACCAACATCTGAGCTTCATTACAGCGTTTAACAGCGCGCAGGTTCATTTTTCCTAAATCCTTTCAATGACAAAGATGGCGTAATTCATTGATATGCCCCATTTATATATATATATAGTCATGGCCGAAAGTGTGGGCACCCTTGAATTTGTTCCAGAAAAATGAAGTATTTCTCCCAGAAAATTATTGCAATTCCATATGTTTTGTTAAACACATGTTTATTTCCTTTGCGTGCATTGGAACATAAAAAAGGGAAAATGGACATCTTTTCACACAAAACCCTAAAAATGGGCCAGCACCCTGAACTTAATATTTGATTGCACATTCTCTCACCTAGCCATTAGGTAGCGTTCACACATTCAATGTGGTTTGTTCCAAACAAGTGCACATTTATTGCTTTCATAAAACTCCAAGGGATTGAAAAGCAAAAGGAAATTCTTCTGGGAAAAAAGTGCAACAGCAAATAAAGAGTTAATTCAGCAGGCAAATTTGTCAGTGCAGGCTCACCCGCACAGATTACAGTTCTTTATTTCAGAGCAACACAGAAGAACACAGAACACAGAAGAGTACACACAGAAGAGGTACGGTCCTTTTCAGTCTCGGAATCACCTTCAGCCTGAGCTCCAGCACCAAACAAAAGTGTTCAAATCCAAGCACAGATCACACTGAACAGGCTGCAGCTTCCACATGCTAGTCTAAAGCTCCAACACACAGACTGCTCAGCTTTCCTAGCTGACCCATTCAATCTACATTCAGAGAGAGACTCTGGCTTGTGTTTCTCCCAGCTACAGCTCACATTTTGGCTGGCCACTCACCAGCTTCCACACCCTCCACTCTGGTCAGCCCCCAGCAGACTGACACAGGGTGAATCCATTTCCTGGTTCTTAGTCAAAGTTATTCAGGTGCATCTAATAATGACCTATAGTGCTAAAATTTAGCCAAGCCCTATCTGGCTCTGCTATAATACAAAGTATGCATTCTGCAAATTATGCAATGCTCAAAATAGTCAGGTGTGGGCCATTAAGTAGGGGATCTCCACTGAGACAGAGACTAGAAAAACACAAGGGAACGTTATAGCTTTTTCTATCCAAGTAAAAATTTATAGAAGACTTTTCATAATTTCAGAAGTGGCTAGTTTTTGCTTTTATTTAATTCCTGTTGCTTCTCTGAGTATTCAGGTTTTTGTTTTCTAAAATCTACCATGGGGTTCCAGAAATATTAGCCCTTTTGATTAGTGCTAATTTTTTTATATTTTCCTAGGGTACATGGCTCACAGGCTTCTCTGGGGCATGTCTTTAGCCTACTCCACATTATAACCCTGTAAGCCACGCCCCTTTGGTAAAATATAAAAAATAAGAATATCCAGAGGTTTAGCCAACTTTTTATTTATTTTAAACAGCTGCAAATGTTATAAAACAAAAAATGGACACTATCGTCACTTCTTCATTTTCCCACATATCCAGCACTGAAACTCCAGTGATCACCACAGAATTTATTTGCAGTTAGCATGAGACACATCGAACTACTGACATTACTGCTCAGAGAGCAATGATGGCAGTAACATGACCCTTAGAAACGGAGGCCACTGATTGCCTAATGCCAGATTCCCACATCCATTTAAGTGTTACCATCTTAGAGAAACAAACCAATCTTTTTTTATCAGGTATCATCCCAGTTGGATAGGTTTTTTATCACCCATTTTTTCTTATTGAAGCAGGTAGACTGAATTTTTTTATTAAAGATAATCCTGCCCCTACACCACAGCTTTCTGTGTACACTGTATATTTACAACAAGCTGCGAATCAGTGCTGGTAGTGTGGTTGGACCAGGAGGCACTTGGGCAGCTGTACCGGCAGTGATAATCTCCTGTTGATAAAGCATTGATTGTATTGAAGCTATAGCACACAGCTTAATAAGTGACACATTGCTGAAACCAGTGTCTCAGCCCCTGCATCATGCTGCTCTCAGATTACTTAGCAAAAGCCTGTTGATAGCTTCCTATTAGAAACGTATCAATTAAAAACAGGTGAAACCCATGTGGACCGTCTATTTTCCTAGTTTGTCTCACGGATCCCGATAGACTTTAACGGCTGAGTCTGATCAGCAAATCTGAGAATAAGACATGTTCTTAGTCTAACAGACCGGAGACAAGAATCTATTTTTAAAACTGATGTGTGTATGGATGAACTAAAGTCTATAGATCAGTGTGCTGTACAAGAAAAAAACAGGAGTAGGAACTGATACATGGATGTGTGAATGCAGCCTAAGGCCGTGGCTTCAGCAGTAAACAAAGACCAAATGGAAAGTTGAATCACGAGCGCTGGATCTGCAGGAGGCAGAAAAGGTGAAATTCTAGGATAGTCCGTAAAAATAAGGTACGTTTTTGCTCTGTAAAAAAAAAATATAAGGCCTCCCTAATTATTTTGAAGCTGTAAAAACTTATACAGGTTATTATGATTGCAATTATCATCATTTTACAGTTTGCAGGTGATGTCTTCATATTAGAATTATGGGCTGTATATATGGATCGCTGATGGTCATAATTATTTATTCTGGCTTTCCGGTGTGTGCATAATATTATCTGTCCATGATTTTTTGATAAGTTGTCCATTGATTTATGTAAACTAGAAGCTTGGGCTGATAAATGGCAAATGAGCTTTAATGGGGATAAATGTAAGGTCATGCACTTGGGTAGAACAAATAAGATGTATAATTATGTGCTTAATTGTAAAACACTGGGCAAAACTGTCACTGAAAAAGACTTGGGTGTATGGGTGGACGACAAACTCACATTTAGTGGCCAATGTCAGGCAGCTGCTGCCAAGGCAAATAAAATAATGGGATGCATTAGACGAGGCATAGATGCTCATGAGGAGAACATAATTTTACCTCTATACAAGTCACTGGTGCGACCACACTTAGAATACTGTGTGCAGTTCTGGTCTCCGGTGTATAAGAAAGACATAGCTGAACTGGAGCGGGTGCAGAGAAGAGCGACCAAAGTTATTAGAGAACTGGGCGGTCTGCAATACCAAGACAGGTTATTACACTTGGGGTTATTTAGTTTGGAAAAACGAAGGCTTAGGGGTGATCTTATTACAATGTACAAATATATGAGGGGACAGTACAGAGACCTTTCTAATGATCTTTTTACTCTTAGACCTGTGACGGGGACGAGGGGGCATCCTCTACGTCTGGAGGAAAGAAGGTTTAGCCATAATCACAGACGCAGATTCTTTACTGTAAGAGCAGTGAGACTATGGAACTCTCTGCCGTCTAATGTTGTAATGAGTGATTCCTTACTAAAATTTAAGAGGGGACTGGATGCCTTTCTTGAAAAGTATAATATTACAGGCTATATTCACTAGTTTCCTAGATACAGCGTTGATCCAGGGAGCTAGTCTGATTGCCGTATGTGGAGTCGGGAAGGAATTTTTTTCCCCAATGTGAAGCTTACTGTTTGCCACTTGGGTTTTTTTTGCCTTCCTCTGGATCAACATGTTAGGGCAGGTTAGGATAGGATATGGGTTGAACTAGATGGACTTAAAGTCTTCCTTCAACCTTAATAACTATGTAACTATGTTACTATGTAACTATAAAAAAAAATGTCATGTTCGCAGCCCTGCTCTGGAGTATAATGCATGTTGTAACTAAGGATCAGTAAAAATAAAAAATGCAATATAGCAGCAAAGTTGATGAACTCTTGTACATTACAGCTTTGATGTTCATTACCAGTATACCTATGGGTTGTATCTAGTGATGCTTTTCAGCTCCTATCATTTGCATAGTGATGATTGCAATGTCAGCAGGGTCGGACTGGCCTGGCGGGGGTACCGGTGAAAAGCTCAGTGGGCCCACCACACATGAGAGAGAAGAAGGGAAAAATAAAAAGTTTTTATGGGCATGGGCACTTTAAAAGTGCAGGGAGCGCGCGCACATGCTGACATGACCCGCCTCGACAAGTCCACAATCGGCGTCACCCCTTAGCGCACTCAGGCAAGTGCTGGGGCCCTGAGCAAACGGGGAGGACCCACTCGCCTTCGGGGACACTGGCATGCAATGGGTCCAGTGAATTGAAGGAGCCCAGTGGCAGCATCGCCCCCCCTCAAACACTCATTTCTCCCATTACCCCCAGCTCCACTGTCTTCAGCGTATTCTGACTCTGTGACATCTCAGCGCATAGGGCACGATGATGTCACTACAGCACACCCTCTATGTAGAGCAGTGCAGAGAATCAGGAGACGCTGAGCAGACTGGACCTACGGGGGAGAGGTGAGAATTTGATTTTTTTTATGTATGGAGCATTATATGGGGCTGTGATACTGTGTGGAACAGAATATGGGGCCATCATTGTGTATGGTGCATTATATAATAATAATAATCTTTATTTATATAGCGTCAACATATTCTGCAGCGCTTTACAGTTTAACAGTTTCAAAACACAAGTTATAAGTAGCAACATTAACAATACAATACTTAAAGCAAAATAAGACTACCCTGCTCATGAGAGCTTACAATCTATAATGAGGTGGGGGAGATACAAAATACAGGTGTGTATATACAATGGTGCATTTACAATGATGGTCCAGCCATCTTGAGGGAGTGAGGGATGGATGGAGATAGTGAATGGGCTACACACACGCACACTTACACATAGAATGACTTTAATTAGTGAACGAGATAGGCCGCTCTGAACAAATGTGTTTTGAGGGAGCGCCTAAAACTATGCAAATTGTGGATAGTCCTAATTTCTTGGGGTAGAGCATTCCAGTGGATTGGCGCAACGCAGGAGAAGTCTTGGAGTCTGGAGTGGGAGGTAGGGATTAGTGCAGCGGTTAGTCGAAAGTCGTTTGCAGAGCGCAGTGGTCAGTTAGGCCGATAGTCAGAAATAAGGAAGGAGATGTAAGGGGGTGCCGCACTGTGGAGAGCTTTGTGGGTGAGAACAAGTACTTTGACTTGGATCCTATAATGAATGGGCAGCCAATGTAAGGACTGGCAAAAGAGCGGACGCGTTCGAGTACCGATTAGCCAGATGGATGACCCTGGCTTCTGCATTAAGTATGGACTGGAGAGAGGATAGTCGAGTAATGGGGAGGCCAAGTAATAGAGCATTGCAGTAGTCCAGGCGGGAGTGGATCAATGCTACAGTGATGTTTTTTTGTTGTTTCAATGGTGAGAAAAGGGAGGATTCTAGAGATGTTCTTTAGGTGTAAGCGGCAAGAGCGGGCAAGAGATTGTATATGGGATGTGAAGGAGAGACTGGTGTCAAACATAACGCCCAGACAGCGAGCTTGCTGCCGGGGTGTTATTATGGTGCCACCCATGGCGAGGGCAATGTCAGATTTAGGGAGGTTAGTAGACGGCGGGAGCAGAAGAAGTTCAGTTTTTGAGAGGTTGAGTTTCAGATAGAGAGCAGGCATGATGTTGGAGACTGCAGGCAGACAGTCACTGGCGTTCTGTAGTACAGAGGGGGTAAGGTCGGGGGATGACGTCAATAGTTGTGTGTCATCAGCATAAAGTTGGTACTGAAAGCCAAATCTACTAATGGTATGTCCAATTGGGGCCATGTAGAGAGAGAAGAGAAGGGGGCCAGGGACTGAGCCCTGAAGTACCCCAACAGCGAGAGGAAGAGATGACATGGAGTCAGCGAACAAAACACTGAAGGAGTGGTCAGAAAGATAGGAAGAGAACAGGAGAGAGCAGTATCCTTAATGCCTAGTGACTGGAGCCTAGAGAGTAGGAGACGGTGGTCAAAAGTGTCGAAAGCTGCAGAAAGGTCGAGAAGAAAGAGTAGAGAGTGGTCACCATTACATTTTGCTGTCAGAAGGTCATTGGTAACTTTGCTGAGTGCAGTTTCAGTTGAATGTAGGGGACGGGAGCCAGACTGTGAAGGGTCTAGGAGGGAGTAAGTGTAGAGGTAACAGGTAAGGCGGGAGTAGACTAGATGCTCCAAAAATTTAGAGATGAAGGGGAGTTTGGAGACTGGTCTGTAGTAGTTTGTGCAGGTTAGGTCGATAGCGGGTTTCTTTCGTAATGGAGTAATGATAGCATGTTGAAGGAGGATGGGAAAATGCCTGAGGAGAGGGAGATATTAAAGATTGTAGTTAGGTGAGTTGTGACGACTGGAGAGAGAGACAGGAGGAGTGTGAGGGAATGGGGTCGGTAGTGCATGTATTCAGAAGAGAGGAGTCTGTAGACTTCTTCTTCTGTGATGGGATCAAATGTGGAAAGTAAGCCAGGGGAAATGCAGGGAGGGATGGGAGTCACAGCAATTGGTTGCTGGGAGCGGATTTCCTGATGGAAATTATCTATTTTTTCTATAAAGTTGGAGGCCAGGTCATCAGCACAAATGTCTGTGAAAAGGGCTTGTGCTTTTGGCCTGAGAAGGGAGTGAAAGGTGTCAAAAAGTTTCTTGGGGTTGTTGGATAGAGAGGAGATCAGGGTGGTGTAGTAGGTCTGTTTGGTGAAGTGAAGGGCAGAGTTATAGGTTCTTAACATAAATTTGAAGTGGATAAAGTCTTCTGGTGTGCGAGTTTTCCTCCATAAGCGTTCAGTACTCCTAGAGCATCGCTGGAGAAGTTGAGTTTGCAATGTGAGCCAGGGCTGTTTTACTCTGTGTTTGGAAATTCTGAGGGTGAGGGGCGACACTTGGTCAAGAGTGCTTCTAAGAGTGTCGTAGTGATGAACAGCCAGATCGGGACAGGAAAAAGAGGAGATTGGGGGCAGTGATGAGTGTAGGGAGTCTAAAAGTGTCTAAGGGATTAATGGCTTGTAGATTTCTGAATGTATGGTAGGTAGGAGCGCGCTGGGGTGGGCGAGGATTTGTGAGTGTGAAGGAGAGAATGTTGTGGTCAGAGAGGGGAAGCGGTATTATTTAGGTGGGAGATTGAACAGTGCCGGACAAAGACTAGGTCAAGGGTGTTACCGCCATTGTGTGTCTCAGAGGTTAAAAACTGTAAGAGGCCTAGAGAACTGGTTTGTGATAGAAGCTGGGATGCCGATGTGGAAGTGGGGCTGTTTATGGGGATATTGAAGTCTCCCATGATGAAAGTTGGTAGTTCTGCAGACATGAAGTGCGGCAGCCAGGCTGAGAAGTGGTCAAGGAAGTGGGTGGGTGAGCCTGGGGGCCGGTATATGAGGGGCATTATACTGCATGGAGCATTACATGTGGCTATTATACTGTATAGTGCATTATAATGGGCCCATTATATATAGTATGGTGCAATTTATGGAGGCCAATATGCTATACTGAGCATTATGTGGTGGTCATTATATACCATATGGAGCATTATATGGGGCCCATTATACTGTATGGAGCAATATATGGGGCCATTATATATTGTTTGTTTGGAACAATATATGGGGGCCATTATATACTGTATGGAGCAATATATGGAGCCCATTATACTGTATAGAGCAATATATGGAGTGTATTATACTGTACGGAACAATATATGGGGCCATTATACACTGTGTACAGCAATATATGGGGGCCATTATATACTGTATGGAGCAATATATGGGCCCACTCTATTGTATGGAGCAATATATGGGTCCATTACAGTGTACGGTGCATTATATGGGTCCCATTATACTATATGGACCAATATATGGGGTCCATTATACTGTATGGAGCAATATATGGGTCCCATTACACAGTATGGAGCAATATAAGAAGATCATTATACTGAATGGAGTAATATATTAGGCCTATTATACTGTATGGAGCAATATATGGAGCCCATTATACTGTATACAGCAATATATGGAGCCTATTATACTGTATGGAGCAATATATGGGGCCATTATATACTGTGTGGAGCAATACATGGGGGCCATTATATACTGTATGGAGAAATATATGTGGCCCATTGTACTGCATGGAGCAATATATGAGGTCATTATACTGTATGGTGTATTTTATGGGTCCCATTATACTGCATGGAACAATATTTGGATCCTATTGTACTGTATGTAGCAATATATGGGGCCCATCATACTGTATAGAGCAATAAATGGGGCCAATATACTGTACGGAGCAATATAAGGAAAGCATTATACTGTATAGATTAATATATGGGGCCTATTATACTGTATGGAGCAATATATGGACCCCATTATACTGTATGGAGCAATATATGAGGCCCATAATACTGTATGGAGCAATATATGGGGCCCATAAATCTATTTGGAGGACTATGTGGTGCCCATAATATTGTTTGGAGGACTATGTTGTGTCCATAATACCATATGGAGGACTATGTAGAGCCCATAATACTATATGGAGGACAATGTGGTGCCCATAATAATGTATTGAGTACTATATGTTGCCCAGATTACTGTATGGAGGACTATGTGGTGGCCATTATACTGTATTGAGGACTATGTGGTGCCCATAATACTGTGTGAAGGACTATGTGGTGCCCATAATACTGTATTGAGGACTATGTGGTGCCCATAATACTGTATGAAGGACTATGTAGTGCCCATAATATTGTATTGAGGACTACGTGGTGCCCATAATACTGTATGAAGGACTATGTGGTGCCCATAATACTGTATTGAGGACTATGTGGTGCCCATAATACTGTGTGAAGGACTATGTGGTGCCCATAATACTGTATTGAGGACTATATGGTGCCCATAATACTGTATGAAGGACTATATAGTGCCCATAATACTGTATGAAGGACTATGTGGTGCCCATAGTACTGTATTGAGGACTATGTGGTGCCAATAATACTGTATGGAGGACTGTCTGGTGCCCATAATGCTATATGGAGGACTAGACTGTCCAGTCTAAAATGATAAGTCTGTCACTCTATGTGCTGTGTGCTACAATGATTCACTGGTTTTTGAGCTATTGCAGAATTTACAATATTACATCACGCATGTAATGTAAGAAGTACGTGAAATCTTTGGCATTGTACTATTCCTATATTTCTTATCTGTACATCATGAATCGTGGTATATGTTAAAGTGGCCTACTGAGACTCTTTCGCTCGAGGCCCACGAAAACCGGGAGTCGGCCCTGTTGACAGCGCACATCAAGATGAATGCCGGCTACAACTGTGACAGGGTGCTCTGCTCTGTGACAGACCGCAAGCCGACGTCACAAAGCAGTGACATTAAATGGCTGCAAGCCTATCACTGCTTTAATTTAATTTACTTTTTAGGATACTGTCTTCCATGGAGACAAACAAAAAGGAGGTCCTGTTACTGTGCATCATCTGACGTAGTGTAGAAGTTGGGGAAAAAGTGGGCAATGTGCTCTGGAAGCGATCAGCTATAGGTAACTGTGCTTTATTTTCTGCTTAGACGAGTTCTGGCTGGAAGAAATGATAGTGGTCTGCATTGGATGAAGAAGAAAAGCGAAGACAAAGGACTTCAACTACAGACATCTCTTGTGAGTAAGTGTGCTACCTGTACACTGATGCTATACACTGTATACTATGTACAGAGCTCCTGTGTATAATGTCACCAGTGGTCACTGTATTACCTGTACACTATATACACAGGAGCTCTGAATATTGTAATGTCACTGTTGATCACTGTATTACCTGTTTACTGACACTATATACAGAGCTCCTGTGTATAATGTCACTGGTGATCACTGCATTACCTGTACACTGACAATATATACTGTATACTATATGCCGAGCACCTGTGTATAATGTCACTGGTGAGTCACTGTATAAACTGTACACTGAAGCCATATACAGAGCTCCTGTGTATAATATCACCAGTGGTAATATTAGTTTTATTAGTATTGTGGTTTTTATTAATGATTAGAATTGCAGTATTCGATCACTATGTGGTGGTAATATGTGGTCTGGTCACGGTGTGACTGTATTTGATCCTTGTATATGGTATTATTTGGTCACTATGTGGTGGTAATATATAGTGTGGTCATGGTGTGGTGATATTAATCCCTTGTATGTGGTATTATTTTGTCACCATGTGGCCATATGTGATCTGGTCATGGAGTGGTGGTGTTTTTCTCTTGTATGTGGCATTTTTCAGTCATTATGTGGTGGTAATATGTGGTGATCTGGTCGTGGTGCGTTATTTATCCCTGTATCTGGTATCATTTTATCACTATGTGATGGTAATATGTGATCTGGTCATGGTGTGATGACATTTAACCCCTGTATGGGCTTTTATTCATGGTGTGGTGTTATTTATCCCTTGTATGTGATATTATTTGGTCACTGTGTGGTCATATGTAATCTGGTCATAGTGTGGTGGTGTTTCTCTCTTGTATGTGGCATTTTTCGGTCATTATGTGGTGGTAATATGTGGTGATCTGGTCATGGTGTGATGCTATTTATCCCCTGTATCTGGTATTATTTTATCACTGTGTGGTGGGAATATGTGATCTTGTCATGGTGTGATGATATTTATGCCCTGTATGTGCTATTATTCTTAGTGTGGTGGTTTTATGTCTTGTATGTGGTATTGTTTGGTCATTGTGTGGTAAAATTATATAGTCTGGTCATGGTGTGGGGGTACTTGCTCCTTGTATATGGCATTATTGGTCTTGGTATAGTGGATTGTGTTGCGTAAGAGTTAGATTCTTTATTTCCAATAGAGATTAAATATTTGGATGTTTAACCCTTCCCTTCTCTGGGACTATTACACTGTTGCAAATATGGACTTACAGTGGTTCTATGGTGAAAGCAAGTAATCACCTATCCTAAGGCCGTGTTCGCACATTCAGTATTAGTTCAATATTTTATATCAGTATTTGTAAGCCAAAACCAGCAGTGGATGATAAATACAGAAGTGGTGACGTGTTGTTATTATATTTTTCTTCTGATAGTTCCTCTCCTGATTTTGGCTTACAATTACTGATATAAAACAATTGACCAAATACTGAATATGTGAACGTGGCTGTGAGGAAAGGGACGCCGCCATCTTGTATAGGGCCTATACCAGCCTCCATTTTGTCGGTTCGCAGAGCCACAGACTGCTAACTACACAGGGCCTGTTAGCATATCCAGTACGACCGGTTTTGAGGTCCACTATGAATCAAAAGGGCTTTAGTATGCTAATTAGTTTAGGCCCGTGTCTGAATAAGATGGTCATTAGTATGCTAAATAACTCAGACTCAAGCCAGTATTTCCTGCTCCATATGAATTGCAGGCCGGTTAATATGCGTGCTTCAAAGCAAAGGGGAGGGGCCTAGCAGGTTTAAGAACTGTAGCCATGAACAGGCTGTCCTCAATCCATTTACACACAGAAGCCAAGAAGATGGTCTAAGAAGGACCAAGGGAACAGATTTGCCTTGCCAAGGGAGCAGCAGCACATGTTTTGGGAGACTGTCCAGCAACTAAAGACTGTTACCTGGGGATCGCAGAGCTCCCTGCCTCCCCATGTCCCTACAACCGGTAATATTGATCTATAGCTAATACTTTTAAGCCTTGTACATTATCATTGTATTTTACTCTGACTGCAAATCCATTGTCATTACGTTGTATAGCTTTACTGTATATTTCTGTAATTATCTAGTGCGCCCTTAAGGCAATTAAACCATAAAATTAATCTTGGGCTGATGCTTTTACTCTGATCACGAATCTTAGAATACCCAGTGGGTAACAGGACAACCTCCCGGCGGCCATTTGCTCGAGGTGCAGTTTCCTTACTGACCTGAGAGACAAAGGGGGCGCCGGAGAGCTGTACCTGTGGAGTTACGTCCCATTGGTGACGTGGGAGGAAAGGGGTCGTCCTTCACATTTGTTAGCGGCGGTGGGATCAGAAGCTGTGATACCCGGGCTACCATGTGGCGGTCGGCTTAGTTCCTCACAATTGGTGGCAGCAGTGGGATCAGAAGCTGTGATACCGGGCTACCGTGTGGCGGTCGGCTTAGTTCCTCACAATTGGTGGCAGTGACTCCCAGACACTAAAGACTACCGGCGGTAACTTTCACTAATGGGGTCTTAAGGTCAGCCCAGCACTAGACGGTCAAAGTGTAAATATAATAAATTGTGTGCAAGGTCGGGGTTGCTGCTGTGTCAGTAACCAAAGGTTCCTAAGATGGCGGAAGGCACCAGGAGTAAGGCAAAGGGGGAGGCCAATGCTATGGTCTATGTGGGGTTCGATACCGACAAAGGCGAGGGGGAGCTCAGCCAGGGCTCCCCAAGGAGCCCGACCCCCGTGCTCAGTCCCGCAGTGGACTGTCCACCCCCTGCCCGTCCCAGCATGTCCAGATCGGAGGCCCTTTTCCAAGCGGCTATGGCACAGCTCGAGGCTGGTAATGACGCTGCCTATGACAGACTCCTGGTGGCGGCAGAGAGAGCAGCGGAGCGAGAGCAAGCAGCAGCAGAGCGTGAGCATACAGAACGTGTGTTGCAGGCTACAGAACGCCGTGAAGCTGCGGAGCACCGGCACCGACTGGAGATGGCTCAGCACGGGCCCCCGCTGGACGCACCAGACCCACCAGAGACAAGGGCTTCCAAGGTCCGGTCGGAGGACTTTCCCTTGCTTGAAAAGGATGGAGACCTGGATTCCTTTCTGCTGGCCTTTGAGAGGACCTGCCTCCAACATCATCTGGCCCTGGATCAGTGGGCAAGGTACCTGACCCCCCGTTTGAGGGGTAAGTCCCTGGAAGTTTTGGGGACTTACCTGCCGGGGAGGAGCAGGACTACAACAGCATCAAGCGGGCCCTGATCCAGCACTACAACCTCACCCCGGATTCGTACCGCAGGAATTCAGGAGCCTGCAGCGGGGTTCAAAGGACACCTGGACCGATCACATGCGGGCCCTGCTGAGAGCTGCGGAGCACTGGACCTCGGGTCTAGAGCTCACTACCCGCCAGGAGGTCCAGGAACTGTTTGTCATGGAGCAATTCTTGTGGAACTGCCCAGAGGACCTCCAGCAGTTCCTCCGTGACCAGAAACCAAAGGGGGCTTCTGCTACAGCCGCCCTGGCAGACGAGTATGCCAACAACAGGGCGCCGGAGCCAAAGAAGCCTGCCAGCAGTACCTGGAGAGGGGGTAAGCCCAATCCTGCCCCAGCCCCATATCCAGCCCCCAGAGTGCAAGGGGTGTACCCCCCGGCTGCCCTCTCCAGGCCAGGAACAGAACCCAGACGTTGTCATAATTGCAATCAGCCAGGACACTTTAAGGCTGCGTGTCCCCAGCGCCAGAAGGCCCCATCCCTGTCCCAGAAACCGTCCACTGTTTTGTGTGTGGGAGGGGGTGGTGGGAGGTCCCTGGACAATTACCAACCCGTCACCATCGGGCGCTCAGCGGTCATGGGACTGCGGGACACAGGCGCTGAACGAACCCTGGTACGTCCTGAGGTGGTGTCCCCTCAAGACTTGGTGCCTGGGAAAACCCTTTCCGTCTCCGGAATTGGAGGCGTTGAACCGGCGCTGCCCGTTGCCAAGGTGTATTTGGACTGGGGCGCCGGGAGGGGGATGCGGGAGGTGGGAGTAACGCCAAATATTCCTGCAAATGTGTTGCTTGGGACCGATTTGGGGCGGCTAGTGTCCCAGTATGTGGCCACTGAACCCCCAAGTTCGGCTCCCCAAGAATGTCATGACTCTACTGTGAATGCTAATGTTACTGTATTGAATGTGCCTCCAACAGTGGAGGAGGGAGTGAAACCTGATGGTAAGCCATGCACTGACACTACAAACACAGGGCTCACGGTGAGGACAGGTGAGGAGGCTGCACGGGAAAGCTCAGAGGTGGGGGGAGGGGCTGCTATGGGCAGCGTAGGGCCCCTAAGTGAACCCAGCCTGCTGAGTCTAGGGCCCCTGCAGGAAGAGGAACAGGCCATGGGGGAGAGGGTGTCCCGGGAGAGGAGCCACCAGGTAGGACCCCAGGGCAGGAGTTCCCCACATCCGGGATGTCAGGAGTTCAGGGAAGTCTGCCTGACCCGGCGACTTGGTCAGGGGACGAGGGAAAGCAGGCGCTACCCGTGGTCTCAGCGGTCGTGGCCGCTGTTACCAGGAGTGGGAGCGCCAAAGCCCAAGGGGCCTCGCGGAGGTCCGACGGTTTCCCCCTCTCCGACCAAGTGGCTGCCGAGTCAGACAGCAGCCAGGAGAAAGATCCCGGGGAACTGACAGAGGACATGGCAGTTTCATCAATTCTTGCTACATCAAGTCAGGGATTTCAGGCAGCGATGGAAGCTGACACTAGCCTGAAGACTCCAAAGCAGCAGGCGGCACAGCCTCCCCTGGAGTCTGACCGCGAGCGATTGGTCTGGGACCAGGGACGGCTGTACCGGGTAACGGTCCAGCAGGGTTCACCGGAGGCGTGGCCCAGGGACCGACAGTTAGTGGTACCCCATCCGTTCAGGGCAGAATTGTTGCGAATCGCACACGAGATTCCAATGGCCGGACACCTAGGAATCACAAAAACCAGGGCCAGGCTAGCTCAGCATTTCTACTGGCCTGGAATGAGGACCGAGGTGATAGCCTACTGCCGTTCGTGTGACACCTGTCAGAGGGTGGGGAAGGCGGGGCGGCGCCCCAAAGCCCCACTGGTAACTCTGCCCATCATCGAAGAGCCTTTCTCGAGGGTGGCTGTGGATCGCATTGGACCTCTGTCCACTCCCAGCCGCTCCGGGAAATGCTTCATACTAACGGTAGTGGACTATGCCACCCAGTACCCGGAGGCCGTAGCTTTGTCGTCCATTCGGGCCGACAAAGTGGCCACTGCCTTACTGGAGATTTTCTCCAGAGTGGGGTTTCCAAGGAAATGCTCACCAACCGAGGGACCCAGTTCATGTCGCAGCTGATGGAGTCTCTCTGTAAGCAGGTACAGGTGCAACATCTGGTGGCCAGCCCGTATCACCCACAGACCAATGGCTTGTGTGAGCGGTTCAATGGCACCTTAAAGCAGATGCTGAAGATGTTGGTCGACTCCCACGGGAGAGATTGGGAGCGGTATCTCCCACACCTGCTGTTTGCCTACCGGGAGGTCCCACAGGCCTCAATGGGGTTCTCCCCCTTTGAGCTCCTGTACGGGCGACGTGTACGGGGGCCCCTTGCTCTGGTGAAGGAAGCATAGGAAGGGGATTTAGCCACCCCTGGAGTGTCAGTCATTGAGTATGTCGTGCGCTTCCAGGACCGAATGATGGCCTTGACGCGGCTGGTGCATGACAATATGGCCCAAGCCCAGGCTGACCAGAAGCGGTGGTACAACCAGAATGCTTGTGAGTGGACCTACCAGGTGGGTCAAAAGGTGTGGGTACTGGTCCCCGTACCTCAAAACAAGCTTCAGGCGGCCTGGGAGGGTCCATACCTCGTGCACGAGCAGCTCAACGCCGTCACCTACCTGGTCACCCTGGACCACGCCCGTGGAAGGAGGAAGGCCTTCCATGTGAACATGATGAAGGCCCATCATGAGCGGGAGGCTTATGCCCACCCAGTGTGCAACCTTCCAGAGGAAGGAGAGGCAGAAACCCTCCTGGATCTGCTCACCCAAGCCAAGGCGGGTGGATCCATCGAAGATGTGGGGGTTGGCCACCAGCTCTCGGAGGACCAACGTTCCCAGCTGGGGGTCACCCTACACCCCTTTCGGGAGCTGTTCAGCAGCCTGCCCGGAAGGACTGAGGCAGCAGTCCATGACGTGGACACTGGCAACCACCCCCCAATCCGGCGTTCAGCATATCGGGTCTCTCTTGAGGTGCAGCAGCAGATGTGCCAAGAGATAGGCGAGATGCTGAAGCTGGGGGTGATCCAAGCATCCAGCAGCGCATGGGCTTCGCCTGTAGTCCTCGTCCCTAAAAAGGACTGAACTACGCGGTTCTGCATGGACTACCTGGGGCTCAACGCTGTGTCGGTCACCGATGCGTACCCAATGCCGCGCATCGATGACCTGCTCGACCAGCTGGCCCTGGCCAAGTACCTGACCATCATGGATCTGAGCAGGGGGTATTGGCAGATTCCCCTGACCCCTAGGGCACGGGAACGCTCTGCCTTTATCACCCCATTCGGACTGTACGAATCCACTGTGATGCCCTTTGGCATGAAGAATGCCCCTGCCACTTTTCAGCGGATGGTCAACACGCTGCTCGAGGGACTGGAAGGGTATGCGACCCCGTACCTGGATGGCATTGCCATCTTCAGTCCCACCTGGGAGGATCACCTAGAGCACCTGGTGCAGGTGCTCGGGCGGATCCAGCGAGCAGGCTTGACCATTAAGCCGGAAAAATGCCAGCTGGGTATGAGTGAGGTCCACTACCTGGGACACCGGGTAGGTGGGGGAGCTCTGAAGCCAGAGCCTGGGAAGGTGGATGCCATCGCATCCTGGCCCACCCTCAGGACCAAGAAGCAGGTGATGTCCTTCTTGGGTACTGCTGGGTACTATAGGAGGTTTGTTCCACACTATAATGCCCTGGCCAACCCCCTGACGGACCTCACCAAGAAAAGGCTGCCCGTCGCGGTCGACTGGACAGTTGCCTGCGAGACAGCTTTCCAGGCGCTCAAGACCGCCCTTTCTAGTTCTCCTGTACTACAGGCAGCCGACTTCACGCGGCCGTTCTTAGTGCAGACCGACATCAACGACTTCGGCCTCGCTGCTGTGCTCAGCCAGGTTGACACTATGGGCCATGAACACCCCATTTGGTACCTGAGCCGGAAGCTCCTGCCAAGGGAAGTGGCCTATTCCACGATGGAGAAGGAATGTCTGGCAATTGTGTGGGCCCTGCAGCGTCTGCAGCCATACCTGTACGGACGTCAATTCACCATGGAAACAGACCACAACCCCCACAGCTGGTTACACACGGTCTCTGGGACGAATGGGAGGTTGCTACGCTGGATCCTCGCTCTCCAACAGTACCACTTCACCATTCGCCACAAAAGAGGCAGGGACCATGGTAACGCTGATGGATTGTCCCGGCAAGGAGAGGGTGCGGTAGGGCGCATGGAGGAACACAGGAATGTGATAACCCCTAGCGCCCTCAAAAGCAGGGAGGTGTGAGGAAAGGGACACCGCCATCTTGTATAGGGCCTATACCAGCCTCCATTTTGTCGGTTCGCAGAGCCACAGGCTGCTAACTATACAGGGCCTGTTAGCATATCCAGTACGACCGGTTTTGAGGTCCACTATGAATCAAAAGGGCTTTAGTATGCTGATTAGTTTAGGCCCGTGTCTGAATAAGATGGTCATTAGTATGCTAAATAACTCAGACTCAAGCCAGTATTTCCTGCTCCATATGAATTGCAGGCCGGTTAATATGCGTGCTTCAAAGCAAAGGGGAGGGGCCTAGCAGGTTTAAGAACTGTAGCCATGAACAGGCTGTCCTCAATCCATTTACACACAGAAGCCAAGAAGATGGTCTAAGAAGGACCAAGGGAACAGATTTGCCTTGCCAAGGGAGCAGCAGCACATGTTTTGGGAGACTGTCCAGCAACTAAAGACTGTTACCTGGGGATCGCAGAGCTCCCTGCCTCCCCATGTAAGGTTCTATGTATATATTCCTGAAACTCAGTTTGTTCGTCAGCCATTTTACTTTCTGTCTTGCTGCAGCTATCTTGCCCTCAGTCAAAATGGAGTTTCCAGCTTGCATGTTCCCGCCCTGATTCTCTCCTTTGCTTCTTAAGCAGCCACAGCTGAGCAATCAGTGCTTCAGAATCTAGCCTGCAGTGAACCTGTGACTTGACTCCTGTAAGCCTTGGACCTTGTACTCCAGCTATTCCTACTGAGGAACTCTGAAGCACTTGTGGACTCTGAACCCTGCTCTTTGAAAGACCCACGTTTGCATGGACTTACGGTAACAGAGAAGAAGATCCTGAATCTGTACTGGAGAGTGATTGCTGAGCTTGGATTACTCTGGCCTGCTGTGTCTCCTGTTTCTGTGTCTGCAAACTGTGTGACTATTTCTGCTAACTTGTATGAAGTAATACAGGACTTTTCTATATCAAACCTGTGACTCCTGTGTTTTCATCGCACCCAAGCACAAGACGCTATATGAACTGTACTACATACATTACAAGATTCTGAAGCCAAAACGTTAGTGTCTGCTGGGTCTGGAAGGCTGTGTCTGCTGTACTGTGGATATCAGACGTCCGGTTGTACTTTCTGTGATGACAGTGGTTGTGACTTCTCACAACCATTCCAGGTGAGCAATTCCCTTAAGTTTTTTCTTTTTGCAGTGTTACCACAGGTAAACACTATTGTTTTTTTTTTTTTTCCTTTCTTTTTTCTTTTTTGTCTGCTGTAACTCTGGATATCAGATGTCTGGTTGAAACTTTCTGTGATGATAGTGGTTGTGACTTCTCACAACCATTCCAGGTGAGCAGTTCCCTTAATTTTTTTTTCTCTCTGCAGTGTTGCCACAGGTGAACACTATGTTTTTTTTTCTCTCCTCTTCTTCCAGTAATCCTGTCTTAAGAGATCTGGAAAATGGAGGCCCGTATAAAGGAACTTTGCGGAGTGACTGATAATATCCTTGCAGATTTGCAGAATATAAAGACCCGTTTTACAAATCTACAGGACCTCAATAATCACAATTTGCAAGTGGTTGGACAGACTACCCAGGATTTGCGAGCCAGGATTGAGGTTCTTAGAGGGGCGAGTCCAGGCTCCTGCCGTAGCCCTGAGTGCTGGGATTCCCAAGTTGCCCCCTTTTCGTTTTGGCGGTGAACGTGAGAAATTCAGGGGATTTATTAATCAATGCAATCTTTTTTTTTCTGCACATGCTTCACAATTTCCCACTGAACGATCTAAGGTGCTTACTATAATTATGTTGCTTACCAACAAGGCTTTAATGTGGGCAAACCCTCTGATTGAGACTGAGGATGATTGTTTGAATCACCTTGATGATTTTATTTCAGCCATGGGGCAGGTGTTTGATGACCCCAATCGAGGTGCAACAGCTGAAGCAGCCATGTTAGCTTTGCGCCAAGGTAAGCACTCGGTAGCTGAATATGCCTTGGATTTCAGGAGATGGGCCCTTGATACCACCTGGGACAGTTCCGCTAAAAAATCTATTTTTCGAAAGGGGTTATCTCCACTGATTAAGGATGAACTTGCTCGTGCCGACCCTCCCACTGCGTTAGGTGACTTTATTAACTACTGTATCCGTATTGATACTCGTCTGACTGAACGCAGGCAAGAGAGATGGTTCGAAAGCAATCGTACTAACCTTTTCCTACCTTCCTCTCCAGCTAAGGAACCTTTGAGTAGGATTACACGGGAACCTGAACCTGAACCCATGCAGGTAGACTCTTTACAACGACGGGTTAGTGATGCACGCAAGGAACATCGTTTTAAGGAGAATCTATGTTTCTATTGTGGTAAGTCAGGGCACTTCATTATAAACTGCCCCAGCCGTTCTCGTAAGACTACTGCAGCACTCATTCATTGTGAGTGTTGCGAGAGGGGATCTGTCAGGTCCGAGCCTCAGGCTCCAGAGAGATCTGCAGCAACAGATCTTGATTTCTCGGACTTAAACTCCGTTACCTCTGAGGACGTTGACTGTGTAAACGCTGCCATTTTTCAAGTTTCCTCAGCGGTGTCCCAGCTGAGTTGTAAGAAAAACAATTCTCATTGCTTTCTTTCCATCAAACTCTGGGTTGACTCAGCTTGGGTGTCTAGCTCTGCTATGATCGACTCAGGGGCAAGTGGAAATTTTATGGATGTCTCCTTTGCTCTGAAACAGGGAATACGTTCAGTGAAGAAGGCTACTCCAGTACAGATGGAAACTGTGGATGGCTCCCTGCTGACCTCTGGACCAGTGGATCAGGAAACAGAGCCTTTGAGGGTTCTTATGGGTAAAGATCATCAAGAGAAACTGTCCTTTATGCTTATCTCTTCTCCCCACTTTCCCATTATTCTAGGGCTACCATGGCTGCAGGCTCAGAATCCTACCATTAACTGGGAGACCAAGGAATTACACTTTCCAGAGAAACAGATGAGTCCAAAAGTTTCAGCTTGCTCTGTTCCTAAAGGAATCATGTCAGTCCCTGAACTACCAGCTGTATACCAGGACTATGTGGATTTATGTGACAAGAAGAACGCTGACCAGCTTCCTCCTCACCGTCCATATGATTGTCCAATTGAATTATTGCCTGGAGCAGAGATACCTTTTGGTAAGATCTACCCCCTGGCGGTGCCCGAGCTAAAGGCTTTAAAGGATTACATAGATGAAAATCTAGCCAAGGGCTTCATACGCCCCTCTTCATCTCCTGCAGGTGCACCCATCTTCTTTGTAAAGAAGAAAGATGGATCTCTGAGACCATGCGTAGACTATAGGGAACTCAATAAGGTTACTATTAGAAACCGTTATCCATTGCCTTTAATCCCTGAGTTATTGGAGAGAGTGCGACATGCCAAAATTTTTTCTAAACTAGATCTTCGTGGGCCTATAACTTAGTCCGTATTAGACCTGGGGATGAATGGAAGACTGCATTCAGGTCACGCTATGGACACTTTGAATATCTAGTTATGCCTTTTGGTCTGAGTACCGCCCCAGCCACTTTCCAACACTTGGTGAATGACATCTTCAGGGATCTCCTAGATACATTCGTGGTAATTTATTTGGATGATATTCTAATTTTTTCTAACTCCACAGAGGAACATCATGGACATGTGAGAATGGTCTTGGAACGTCTAAGACAAAATCATCTTTACATCAAACTTGAAAAGTGTGAATTCCATAGGACCGAAATTCAATTTCTGGGGTATGTACTGTCTACACAAGGAATTAGTATGGATGGAAGCAAAACCCAAGCCATCAAGGATTGGCCAAGTCCTAGAAATGTGAAGGAGGTGCAGCGCTTCATCGGGTTTGCCAACTTCTATAGACGTTTCATTAGAAATTTCTCTGAGGTAGTGTCACCTATCACCCAACTTACCCGGAAAGAGTCTAGGTTCTCCTGGACTCCCCAAGCCCAGGAAGCATTTTCCCGTCTAAAAGATAAATTTACCACTGCACCTATCCTAGTACATCCCAACCCCGAGCTTGCCTTCATAATAGAGGTGGATGCTTCAGACTGTGCCGTTGGAGCTATACTCTCTCAGAGAACAGGTGAGAAGAATGTCTTGCATCCCTGTGCCTTCTTTTCCCAGCAGTTGTCTTCGGCTGAGAGGAACTACGATGTGGGCAATAGAGAGTTGTTGGCCATTATTGCCGCCTTCAAAGAATGGAGACACCTTCTTCAGGGAGCTACACAGCAAATAGTCGTCCTGACAGACCATCGTAACCTTGAGTTTATCAGGTCGGCTAAGTGCCTGACTCCTCGCCAGGCTCGCTGGAATCTTTTCTTAAACCAATTTAATTTTATCATCTCTTATAGACCAGGATCGCGCAATGGAAAGGCTGATGCACTCTCTAGGATTTACTCAGCAGAGACACGTCCAATTACTCCTCCTAAGACTATTCTTCCTGACTCTAGATTCCTAGGAGTAATTCATAATCAAGACCTACTTAAGGACATCAAGGAAGCATACCATGCGGATTCCTTTTTGGCACAACCCCCAAGAGACGTAAGTCTTGTCTTTAAGAATGGTGTGTGGATTCAGGGACAACGTCTGTATATTCCTGAAACAGTCAGATTAAGAGTATTGCAACTCATTCACGATTCCAAGATAGCTGGGCATAGAGGAATTCTAAAGACACAGGAATTTCTTTCTCGTTTCTTTTGGTGGCCCACTTGCAGGAAGGATGTTTTGAATTATGTCACTTCATGTGAGGTCTGTGCAAGATGCAAAACACCTCACTCCTCACCAACTGGTCTGTTACAGCCTCTTCCCACCCCGTCCCGCCCGTGGGGATCCATTTCTATGGACTTCATTGTGGAGTTACCAACCTCTCAGGGGAAGAACACCATTCTAGTGGTGGTTGACCGTCTAACAAAGGCAGCTCATTTTATCCCTTGTGTCGGCTTACCCACTGCAAAACAGACATCAGATTTGATGATTAAAGATGTGTTTCGCTTACATGGAGTACCGGATGAGGTTATTTCGGATCGAGGGGTGCAATTCACTTCTAGGTTTTGGCAAAATTTCTGTGCAGCATTGGACATTAAAGTAAACCTTTCTTCTGCTTTTCATCCCCAGACTAATGGACAGACCGAACGAACCAATCAAACCCTGGAGCAGTATCTCCGCTGCTTTATCTGCCACCTACAGGATGATTGGGTGGATCTACTTCCATTAGCTGAGTTCTCGTATAACAACTCTCAGAGTGCCTCCACTAAACAGTCTCCTTTTTACTCTAATCTAGGTTATCATCCTAACATTCTACCACGATTTCCCATAGAAACGCCTTTACCAGCAGTGGCTGAAAGAATCACGTCTTTACAGAAGAATATGGATCTTCTAAAGGAAAATCTGGAATCGGCTCAAGAAAGGTACAAGAAAGCAGCAGATAAATTTCGTAAACCTGCACCAGCTTTCAAGGTAGGAGACTTGGTCTGGCTGTCAACCAGAAATCTTAAGTTAAGGATTCCATCGTCTAAGTTGGGACATAAGTACATTGGACCCTATAAAATCAGTAAAATTATAAGTGCCGTTGCTTGTCGTCTTCAACTGCCCAGAACTATGAGAATCCACCCTGTCTTTCATGTATCCCTACTAAAGGCTGCGACACCCAATACGTTTCCTGGACGTTCCTCTCCTTGCCCTGACCCAGTGCTAGTCGATGGTCAGGAAGAATTTGTGGTGGAAAGGATTTTAGATTCCAGGTTGTATAGAAATCAGTTACAATATCTGATTAAATGGCAGGGCTACCCAGTGGAGGACAACTCATGGGAACCGGTCAATAACGTTAATGCTCCTCGCTTGCTCCGTCAGTTTCTTCAGAGGTACCCACACAAGCCTGGTCTGAGGTCATCCGGAGGTTGTCCTTAAGGGGGAGTAATGTAAGGTTCTATGTATATATTCCTGAAACTCAGTTTGTTCGTCAGCCATTTTACTTTCTGTCTTGCTGCAGCTATCTTGCCCTCAGTCAAAATGGAGTTTCCAGCTTGCATGTTCCCGCCCTGATTCTCTCCTTTGCTTCTTAAGCAGCCACAGCTGAGCAATCAGTGCTTCAGAATCTAGCCTGCAGTGAACCTGTGACTTGACTCCTGTAAGCCTTGGACCTTGTACTCCAGCTATTCCTACTGAGGAACTCTGAAGCACTTGTGGACTCTGAACCCTGCTCTTTGAAAGACCCACGTTTGCATGGACTTACGGTAACAGAGAAGAAGATCCTGAATCTGTATTGGAGAGTGATTGCTGAGCTTGGATTACTCTGGCCTGCTGTGTCTCCTGTTTCTGTGTCTGCAAACTGTGTGACTATTTCTGCTAACTTGTATGAAGTAATACAGGACTTTTCTATATCAAACCTGTGACTCCTGTGTTTTCATCGCACCCAAGCACAAGACGCTATATGAACTGTACTACATACATTACACCCCATGTCCCTACAACCCGGTAATATTGATCTATAGCTAATACCTTTAAGCCTTGAACATTATCGTTGTATTTTACTCTGACTGCAAATCCATTGTCATTCCGTTGTATAGCTTTACTGTATATTTCTGTAATTATCTAGTGCGCCCTTAAGGCAATTAAACCATAAAATTAATCTTGGGCTGATGCTTTTACTCTGATCACGAATCTTAAAATACCCAGTGGGTAACAGGACAACCTCCCCGGCGGCCATTTGCTCGAGGTGCAGTTGTCTTACTGACCTGAGAGACAAAGGGGGCGCCCGAGAGAGCTGTACCTGTGGAGTTACGTCCCATTGGTGACGTGGGAGTAAAGGGGCGTCCTTCACATTTGGTAGCGGCGGTGGGATCAGAAGCTGTGATACCCGGGCTACCGTGTGGCGGTCGGCTTAGTTCCTCACAATTGGTGGCAGCGGTGGGATCAGAAGCTGTGATACCCGGGCTACCGTGTGGAGGTCGGCTTCGTTCCTCACAGTGGCTAAACGATAAGTGATAAGTTACTGATTGGTGGGGGTCCGACTACTGGGACCAGCACCAATCTGCTGAATGTGCAACTTTTATCCCCATTAGTATTGAGCGGTGCGTACGATTCGACCACTGATCCATTCATTCCTAAGGGGCTGCATTTGTTTTTTTCCCAAAGGGGATGAACAGAACTTGCGGTCAGACATCCCACTTGCTGGTCCTTTTTGTAATGGGGATAAAAGTTTCCCATTTGAAGTTTCCAATGGTTGGAATTTACCGATCAATAAGTTATCACCTACCTAACATGTTATCGGTGATAACTTGTTTTCATCAAAGAACCTTTTAATCCAAAGTACTGTAATTGTACATCCTTGCTATGGTGGCGAATAGTGATGAGCGAGTATACTCGTTGCTCGGGTTTTCCCGAGCATGCTCGGGTGATCTCCGAGTATTTGGAAATGCTTGGAGATTTAGTTTCTGTTGCCATAGCTGCATGATTTGCGGCTATTTGACAGCCTGAATACATGTGGGGATTCCCTAACAAACAGGCAATCCCCACATGTATTCAAGCTGTCCAGCAGCCATAAATCATGCAGCTGTGGCAACAAAAACTACATCTCCGAGCACGCCAAAATACTCGGAGATCACCCGAGCGTGCTCGGAAAAACTATTATACTCGCTCATCACTTGTGGCAAACAGTAGATGTCAGGAGTATCCTGTGTTTTACAGTTGACGCTCCACTATAACAGGGATGATGGCTAACAGGTATAGGCATATAGCTGTAGGGTGGACCCTAGAGTCCATTTCCCTGTAGACCCCAGACACCCCCAGTCTGACCCTGAATACCAGACACAGTTTATGTAGAGGAATAATGCTATTTCTAGAAAAGAACAAACATTTTAATTTGATAAATCTCAGATGGTCACAGTGTGTAATGTCTTATAAAATGTACAGTTTGCTGGATAGAGAACCCTGAGAGCAATGCCATCACATTCTCCAGGATGGCGAATCTGGTGCTGTATCCTTACTTAGTGTCATAAACCTGAAGACATACTAATTGCCTTCATGGCTCGAGTCGTGACCCATGTGCTCCATAAACTTCTTCATTTTCCTGCTTTTCTGTCTTGTGTAGGTTTCTTTTTACGAGTCTCTTATATAAAAGTACATGACAGTTTTATAGTGAGAATGAGTAGCATCTCCCCGGTGAGCTGTAATGTACCACTGTGCAAGAATGGCGCCTGCTGCTGCTGCGAAGCACACGTCTGCAGGCCTGACACATGCAAGTGAACATTAAGTATGTCACTGGAACTGTGAACGTATTCTGAATGGAAAAGGGCAAACACTGAGTAAAAACTGATAGAAATTCCAGGTTTTCAATGTTTGTCCAAACTCAGCTACTAGTGTTGATTTTTATAATTAATATAAACCTTATAGAGATTATACTCAAAAAAAAAAAAAATTAAAATTCTTATAGAGATTATATCCATTGGATGGTTTACCTGCCTCATGTTCTTGCTAGACTACTGAAATATTTTTTTATGTCTTTCTTTATATTTAATGCTGTTTATAAAAAAAAAAAATGAAATTACATTTTGTCTCTTTTTAATTTCTTAGGGGTATTTCCTTGTTCACACTTCGTTTTTATATTTACACTGAGCCTATATTCAGGGATAATGAATCAAGATGCAGATTTTACAATAATAACGGCATACATTATTAGAGCAATGGGACCTAATGAAGCTGGTGTACTTATTTTGAAAATCCATGACAGAATGGCTGTATAAACCCGTTAGAAAAATGGGAATTCTTTCAGTCCAGCTGTTACGCACCTGCCCCAGCTCGGCAGGGATTCCTCACCTTCTTCTATGGCCGCTGCTCTCTGCTGTTCTCCATGCTGGGTTTTGAAAGTGGTCCAAGGTACTCGCATGTGATCACCTGCCTAAACCTACAGTCATGGCCAAAAGTTTTGAGAATGACACAAATATTATATTTTCACATGATCTGCTGCCCTCTGGTTTTTATGTGTGTGTTTGACAGATGTTTTTATCACAGACAGAAATATAATTGCAAACATATGAGTAACAAAAGCTTATATTGACAGTTAGAATGAGTTAATGCAGCAAGTCAATATTTGCAGTGTTGACCCTTCTTCTTCAGGACCTCTGCAATTCTCCCTGGCATGCTCTCAATCAACTTCTGGACCAAATCCTGACTGATAGCAGTCCATTCTTGCACAATCAATGCTTTCATTTTGTCAGAATTTTTAGGTTTTTGTTTGTCCACCCGTCTCTTGATGATTGACCACAAGTTCTCAATGGGATTAAGATCTGGGGAGTTTCCAGGCCATGGACCCAAAATCTCTATGTTTTGTTCCCTGAGCCATTTAGTTATCACTAGTGTTGAGCGATACGATACTGCAAATATCGGGTATCGGCCGATATTAGCTGTATCGGGCTTTCGATTCCGAGTACCGATATTTTCGTCATATCGGATACCGGAATCGGATTTGTCACTGTCACTGTGAGTGTCCGTCGGTCGGGTCTGTCAGGAGTCAGCGGCACTTACCTGGCAGAAGATCTCCGGCGGTCACGTCCTGGACTGCTTGATGGCCGCCATTATCTTCTCCCTGGCGGTCACATGCAGTTTTTCGCGATAACTGCAGTGACTGCAGGGTAATCCCGGCCGTAAACCAGTCCGATGACGTCACCGCCGGGGAAGCAGGTAATCAGCTATGCTGCGCCGGGATGACAGGCTCTGCCTGCCTGCCTCTGATGTCATTCTGATGTAGCAGAGCTGGATCGTCGTGGGACACTCGTTACTATGGACTGCGTCGGACAGGTGGTATACTGCTGTTTTTTTTTTTTCATTTTTTTACAGGAGATCGATGGCGTCGCAGGATGAGACTGTAATAAAAGTAATGAAAACTGTGTTGTTTTTTTTATTAAATTAAAAAACTTTTTTATGAACATTCACCCGTCCGGGTACATCAACAATTTAACTATTTACATACAGGGACCCTGTCCGGGTTATTTATAATTCTTTGGCAGGGGTGTTCCAGGTACCACCTGGTACTCTTCTGATGCTTGCCAAACATCCGAGACACCAAGGACCACCAGGACCTGATGACGTCGTGTGGCCTGTACAGTCAAGTCGTGACCCGCTATCTGTGTCTGTGTGGCCACCTCTTTCATCTCCCTCCGGGTCTGGAACCCTATGTCCCGGACTGAACGAACCCCAGGGGGCCTAACAGGCGCTGGGTACGGGCCAGCTATCATTATCATGTCCATAGCTGGGGCTGCTGAGGAGACCACTGAGGGAGGCTGGGGAGATTTACGGCGTGGGGTGGGCACTTGTGCAGAGGCCTGGATGTGGGAGGCTGAAGGCTCCGAGGGTCTCACAGGTTCCTGACACTCTGGGGACCAGGGGTCGCACCTGGTGACATTTAGGGCATACCATCCATTGTAACCCCAGTGTCGGGTGTAAGTTACCAAGTCTCCTGGCAACAGGTCCCTCCCCGGGTGTCCTTCTGGGAGGTGAGTCTCCACGTCCCGCCGGGTCACAAACACTTCTAAATAAAGTCCAGGCTCCTGGATGAAGCCCCAACCAGCTTTCAATTTAAAGCTCCGTACTGCACCCTTACGCCGCAGATCCCTCACCGTACTTTTATCTTTTCTCATCCGGTCCTTATCTGCCCGGTCCTTCTCGATGTGACGTTGGCGAAGCTTCTGGGATTCGCGCTGCTCCCTTTGTCGCTCGGCTTCTCTCTCCCAACGTCTCCACTCTTCCTCCTGACGCCGGTTGTAATTCTCCTCCATCAGCATCTCCATGTCTCCACCATCAAACTGCAGCTTACGATGTCCGGTTTGCGGCAGCTCTCCTGGCGCCCGACAGTCTTGGCGGCGCTCACCTGCGGAGGAAGCAGCCGGCTCTGGAACAGATGACAGTCGGGGCTCCGGTACAGACAGGTAGACCTCTGGTGCCTGCGCGGCCTCCTCCATGAGGACGGGTGTCGCTTCTTCTGTCTCAGCGACGGGGGCAGACAGCGGGATCTGGGGTGCTGCCGGTGCAGCGTTTTTTGCAGGAACGGGTGCCTCCACTGCGACAACGTCAACCGGATCACATTGCAAGGGCTGGGATGCCCGCACGGACTCCTCTACTAGAACGGGTGCCTCACCTTCCGGTACAGACACTTCAGGTAAGAGGGATTGGGCCCGCTCCAAGTTTAGTTTTAGGGCAAGCCAGCTGGCTTCCATCCTGGCGACCTCCTCCCGGTGCCGGGCCAGGCCTCTTAGGGTATCCTCCGCTTCTTGCAGCGTAGGAGGGTTTCCAGGCCGGGTGCCCAACGGTGGTTCTGTGGCGATCGGGTCGCTTCCGTGGGGGGAGAGCTCTGACTGCTCCATCCCTTCACACTTCTGCTCGTGTCCATTAGCCATCTCTGCCAAGTCACATGTGTCATTAGCATCTGGAGAGGGCCCCTCTTTTGTAGTGAGGGTAGACCTTCGTGTTAGTTTCCACACACTGAGGAGGATGAGGAGGCGGAACTCAAGAGCTGTGGGGCCCGATCTTACATTGCAGTACCATTTAGAGTGGTCGGCCATCGTTTTCGCGCCACTGAGTGAGTGTACACCCACGAAGAGCACGCCCTTCTTCTTCACCAGTGCCTCGTCGTGACGCAGATATGGCGGAAAAATGGCAAATACATTCTCTGATGATTTTAGCAATTCTCAAGCACAAAACCAGTTCAATTCAGGCACACAGGACTCGCTTATAGCGAGCTACAGAATCCTGTTCGTGACGCCCAAGTTGAGTTGCACAGAGCCAGAGGTTTTGGGGGTACTCGGCCTCGAGCCCGTCGACTTCTATGGGGTATGTCACGGCTTTACCCGGCAATTGAATCAGAGTCTATTTTACTATGTAGAAGTGTATAAACTATAAATATATGTATATATATATGTCACAATGACATATTTTTTTATATTGAGCAGTATCGCTCAACACTAGTTATCACCTTTGCTTTATGGCAAGGTGCTCCATCATGCTGGAAAAGGCATTGTTGATCGCCAAACTGCTCTTGGAGGGTTGGGAGAAGTTGCTCTTGGAGGACATTCTGGTACCATTCTTTATTCATGGCTGTGAGTCGCACGTAACAGGGCTATGGGGTACTCGGCACCGAGCCCGTTCACTTCACTGGGGATGTCTCGAGTAGCGCAGCTCGGTCCGTTGCCCTGGGCGCTCACTAAAGGGGGATATTTACAGGGGATGATAGAAATGTTCGTGACGCCACCTGTGGTTTCTGATCGGGGTGACCAGCGCTGCAGGGAGAATCCTCTGAGGGGTTGTTACTGGGCAGCAAGGTGTTAAGTCTTCCACAGGTAAGACTGATCCCTCAAAGTATATGGCGGTGTAGGAGTGAAGGAGCAATAATGCAGACACACACAAGACAGTCTCTTTCTGTACCTTTACTGGTGGTGAAGTTGCAGGCACGTCCCGGGAGGCCGTCAGGGTGGAGGATGCACGTCCAGCAATCCACTGAGTAGGTGTAAGCCTCCTTACGTCTTTATGTGTGTGAGTTTCTAACTTGCATAAAACAGAGTTTAACTCCTTCTCTTTGCTACGCCCGGCTGATCTTGTGATGAGGTCTTTTTGTGGACAGAACAGTGTCTCTATGGCGGTACCTGCCAGACCCCCATCTTCCTAACCTCAGTTACGTATCAGCACTGCTGGGCCCCTGCGACTTGAAGTCCAGGGTCTCCGGTTTTTCCCACTAGCTGTGAAGATACTAGCAAGTTCGGACCCGGTGTCCGGTGGTGCAGAGTGGAGGTAAGCTATCAATGCTGGTTGACCTCTGTCACTCTCTCTTTTCCTTTTTCCACTTGCCTGTCGTTCCTACTCGCACACTTAACATAAGCACAGGCAGCAGTAGATTTCAGCTATCTCGTTCAGACTTCCTCAGCACTCAGGCTAATCTGACAGGAGTCTCTCTCCGGTGTTCTGAGGAGATCTTATCTCTCCCTCACAGCTCGTCTGAGGTAACTGCGTTCTGAGATAACACCAACGACTAGCTAACTCGCAGCTAGACTGCCTTCATCTCACTGCTGTCTCAAGGGCTCCCTCTGGTGGAACCAGGGAAAATGTGAAGTGTTGTGTGCTTATCAGGTGATTGTGAATTACCTTTCATGCATCCTCCTGGGTACATGTGGCACCAAGCACAGCTGGGCTACACATCCCCCCTAGTTAATATCAGCACTCCCGGGCTGAAAAAGAAAACAATTTTTATAACATCAACAATAACATAACTCATCCCTTGCGGGAGGTAAGGACACTTTAAACGTTACAATGTGTACAAATGGCAAATAGAAAATATCAAAATACTTTCACACAATAAATACAAGATTCTTGTGGAGGACACTTACCAAACCTCCCACGGTGGTCCTGGGTGGGCTGCAGGACTTCTCTGCTGCAAACCTCACTCAAGGCCACACCATACGGGTTTTTCTTCAGAGGTAGAATGGCTTTACGTAAAACCAAGATGGGGCACTGAGTGCCAACTATTTACATTACAGTTTTTGGGCTTGCAAAGTCCTCAGCCACGCAGTCCTTCAAATAGCATTTCACATGTCACATTACCCAACTGGGGTATACTACTTCAGCATGTAAACATTATCATCATATAACATTCTCAATAAAGTGCAATTCTCTTCATAACTTTGTACAGTTCAGTAAACCCTGTCTGGGTCCTACTGGATTAATTTGCTAGGACTACTCTTGGTACCTAACAGGTAACCTGCCTTTTGTCGTGCGTACTGACCTACGTGGTGTTGCTTCAGGTATAGTAGCATCTGGCCTATCTGTCCTGCGTGCTGGCAAACTGTAATACTGCCTTAACCTCTCTAGGGATCTGGCAAGCATACTTGTGGCTGGGCGATGTGGTTCTGTTTCGCCAGGGGATTCTTCTGGTAGTTCCACGTCTTGAGGTTCCATTTCTTGAGACTCTACTTCTAGAGGTGCTACAGGAGCAGGTTCCTCTTGAACTATTTCTTCTGCTGCGGCAACTGGCTCAACTGGACGTTGAAGCGCTTCTTGTGGTTGGTAAAATTGAAGTACTGGAATAATCACAGCATCCCCGATACAAGGCCAATCTGCAGGAAAATCTCCTAAGTCCGTGTGTATGACTTCACCTGGTTTCTCTTTTTCCATAACAAGTTCTTCCTCATGAAGTTTTAACATGTCTGGACACAGTTTTAGGTGGTCTCTTGATACAGTGGTGGTCGTCTTTCCTCCATCTTTGCTAATGGTACAGGTTTTCCTGTTGTCAAACTTGGAATTTTGCACGACATATGGCTCTTCTTCCCACTGATCATCCAATTTGTGCATTCTTCTTTTTCTTTTTAGCACAATTTCTCCAGGCATAAAAGGTTTAGCTGGCGCACTTTTGTTGTAGTTCTCCTCTTGCTTTTCCCTTACTTTATTGAGACTATCTTCCACACAGGCTTGTACTTTCCTGTACTGTTCCTGTCGGTTCGTGTCCCAATCTTCAGTAGTAACATCAGCTTCTGGTTCTACAACACCAAGTTCCAAATCCATGGGCAGCTTTCCTGGTCTTGCTCGCATAAGGTAGGCTGGGGTGCAATTGGTGGAACTCACAGGTATGTGATTGTACAGATCTACCAGGTCAGGTAGTAGGTCTGGCCACCGATTCCTCTCCTCAAGTGGTACCGTCTTCAGCAGATCAATGACTATGTGATTCATCTTCTCACAGAGACCATTTGTTTGGGGGTGGTACGGTGTGGTTCTTATTTTCTTACACCCGTACAAGTGACAGAACTCTTTAAACAATTCGGCTTCAAAGGCAGGACCTTGATCAGTTAACACTTACTCTGGATATCCATGGGGTCTGCAGAAATACGCCTGAAACGTCTTTGCTGCTGTTTCAGCTGTCAGATCTTTGACAGGGGCGACCACCAGGAACCTGGAGTAGTGATCCACCATCGTCAGGGCATACGAGTATCCTGACCGGCTGGGTGACAACTTTACATGGTCCAATGCCACGATCTCCAAGGAACGAGTCGTCTTGATGGGTTGCAGGGGTGCTTTCTGGCTGCTGTAGTCTTTTCTTCGGAGGCTACAGGACGCACAGTTCTTACACCATTTCTCGATGGAACTGCGCATTCCCACCCAGTAGAAACGACACTTCAGCAGGGTTTCCAGCTTCTTCCAGCCAAAGTGCCCCGCTCGATTGTGGTAAGCTTCCAACACCATCTGGATGTCCGTTCTTGGAACTACTATCTGCCATACCATCTCATGGGTTCTGGGGTTGACGTACCTTCGGCACAGCTTCTCTCGGTAGATAAACAGCCGGCTTCTCTCATTCCACAGCTGCTTTGCTTGTTGAGACGCATCCTTCTCCAAGGAGGAACCTTCCTGAGTTATCAGCTCCTTGATGCGGCTGACAACCGGGTCACTGTTCTGGGTCTTCTTCCAGCTGTGGTGAGGTAAAGGGTTTAACGTCTTACCACGCTGCCTCCTGTAGGCTCGTTGCTCGTGGATCATCCCATTTCTGTGGAATTCAGGTAGCTCAATCTCTTCTAGATCATCCAATTCCTCTTCTGTGTCGGACTCATGCGGCATTCTGGACAAGGTGTCAGCGTTGGCGTTCTTACGGCCCGCCCTGTACTTGATGGTAAATTGATAGTTCGACAGCCGAGCCATCCAACGTTGCTCCATGGCTCCCAGCTTGGCTGTTTCAAGATGTGTCAAGGGTAGTGTTGAGCGATACTGCTCGATATCTAAAAATATCGGATCGGAATGGTATCGCCGATATCACTAAATATCGGCGATATCCGATTCCGATACCGGAAGTCCCATGTAAGTCTATGGGAACAAAATATTGCAACTAAAAAAAACCTTTATTTCCTTGTAAACACTAAATATACACACATAGAATACATATTGTAATATTTCCAGGGGATATAGCTCTAGGATCGCTGTCTGGGTAGACAGAATGGCACGAAAACAGTTCATTCAGACAGCAGATCTGGTGTAAAACTGGCCGCAACCAGCTTTATTAAAGTCCACAGCAAACAGATAAAAATAAAGCATAAACAGAAAACCTAGGCTTGTCTAGCCACTAATTACACATAGATCGATTTCCCTATTTATCCGGGTCCAGACTCTACTAGTCTGTGCCCAAAACAACACATATGATATATGTTACCAGTATGGAGTTTCACAGTTACTCCTCCTTGTGTCTGAAGGCCCCTTCAGCGTCCAGACTTGAGAGAGATCCACTCCTATTCAGCCGCTATTCGCACGGATTCTCACTGAGACTACTCCTGTGTCCGGGTACTTCCTGCACCCAGACAGAGATAGCTCAAACTCCTGGAGACTGCTTCTTGTGCCGGGACACCTCCTGTGTCCAGACTAAGCCAGCTCCAACTCCTGGAGACTGCTTCTTGTGCCGGGACACCTTCCTGTGTCCAGACTAAGCCAGCTCCCACTCCTGGAGACTGCTTCTTGTGCCGGGACACCTCCTGTGTCCAGACTAAGCCAGCTCCCACTCCTGGAGACTGCTTCTTGTGCCGGGACACCTCCTGTGTCCAGACTAAGCCAGCTCTCCTCCTGGAGACTGCTTCTTGTGCCGGGACACCTTCCTGGTCTCCTAATTAACACCTGAGTGATTTCAGGCCGGAGCTGCAAGTGTGGGCTGAATGTGAGGTGTAGTGACCTTTCTCTACCACTAGGTTTACAAAGCCACACATTTCCCTTATACCTAGGTGAAATGTACACCCCATTCAACACATATTCCTTCACTGTCTCACATATCCCCTCCCTCTTTTCCAGACCGGAGGGCTGGTCATCCAGACCGGAGGGCTGGTCAACAATCCAACAGAGACAGTGAACTCTGGACCAGTCATGGCCCTCATCCGCTTCATCTTCACCACTGTCATTTGTATCTTCACCTGAGTCATAGCCAACATCAGCTTTCTCTTCATCTGAAGCATCCGCACTACCCTGTACCCTCCCAGGCCTATGCTCTCTGCGGGTCTCGGGTATCCTGCACTGTTTCATCTTGACTTTAGGGCCGGGCTCAGTTTCGATATAGTGCCTGGCCAGAGAAGTACGACCCGGCACATCAGAACACTTCTGCTGACTCTTCCTCAGAAACTCACGTACCTTCTGTCCCAGGTGCACTGACCATGTGTCACCAACTATCACAGAAGGTATAGGGGGTTTTTCACTTTTCTCCAGTTCCCCACCTTCAGGCTCTTCTGGCAAGACATGCCCAGAAGCCCCACCGTCCGTCCCACACTCTACTTCCTCAGCCACATCTGGCTCACTGTCAGGGCTATACCCTTCATTTTCATTCACATCCTGCTCACTGTCAGGGTTATACAATTAATTTTCATTCATATCCTGCTCACTGTCAGTGTTATACAATTCATTTTCATTCACATCCTGCTCACTGTCAGGGTTATACAATTCATTTTCATTCACATCTTGATCTGGAACCTTAGTTAATATGTCATCCACAACATTAGCTGCACCATCTGGTCCCTCAAGTATGTGACTATGTGACAACCCCAGCACTACACTTCTATATAGTTCAGGTACTAGGAGCTGACTCACGACCTCTCCCCGGACTTCAGTGTCTCCACACAACAGGTCATTGTTCATGGCAGCACGAGGAAACCTCTCCTCAGAGCCAGGCTCCTGGGAAACCTCATTTAGAACAATCATATTTTCCTGTGCCATCCTAAGAGTGGGGTCTCGCCACTGCTCACTCTCAAAATTGTCACAGGACACAGGCAAGTCAGGGACACTCGGTTCCCGAGAACCACCATCCTCGTCTCCCAACATCACCTGCAAAGGAATTTCATCACTATCACAGTCATCATTATTATCAATATCATTATCATGACTATGATCAATATCATCATCACTATCATGATCATCATCACTATCATTATCAGCATCAGCATGATTATCATGGTCATCAGCATTATCATGATCATTATCATCATTATCATGGTCATCATCACATAAGTTTAACGGCCCACTAGCATTGTGTTCCGCCCCTCGGGACTGCGCACCCTCAGTAGGAGCTTCATCACACTGTCCATCAGAAACATTTTTCCCCCAGAGATCCTTAGATCGGGGAAAGTCATTACCCAATATGACGGGGTGCACCAGGCTCTTCACTACCCCCACTTCATATGAAACCTCCCCGAGTTTAGGGACCAAGTCCACGGCAGTCTCTGGGTAGACTTTGGTGTCTCCATGGATGCACACCACACTCAGGTGCTTATCAGGAATGAAGTCCCTATCAATCAGGCTGTCACATACGGAAGTCACTGGACTCTCTGAGTCCAAGAGGGCCTGTGCTGGGCAGTCATTTACAACCACCGGGGACACCTGTGGTCCAGTCTCTTCGGCTGAGGTGGACACACACATAGGTTCTGCGCAGGAGAGAGGGACCTGCCAACATCACGGCACATAGGCTCCCCCTCTAGTGAACAGCCGGCTGCAATTTCACGACATCTCCAACACTGTCCACCACAATCACCCTCCCATATGTCCCCCTCGGGCCTGCACCCGCTTATCAGCATACCCATGTCCCCAACAGCTGGAACGCTCTTACCGCGAGAGTTCAGTGTCCGGGAACTCTGAAGTGTCGACCTCTCAGACGGCTGTACCTCAGGAGGACGTGCTCGGGTGTAGCGGTTCACTATCACCTTTTCAACTCCATAATCAGGTTTGCTGACTGCAGTCTCCCAACTGTATCTCCAGTCACGAACTCCCCTGGCACGGGCTGTCACCGTAACACCCAGCCGGGTACGAATCTCCGCTTTCAGCTTGGCATAGTCTTGGCTGTCCTGCTCGCTCAGGTCAGCATAGGCCCTTTGGGGCTCTCCAATCAGATAGGGTGCGACCATCATGGCCCATTCAGATAGGGGCAGATGCTCCTTCTCTGCCAGTCTCTCAAACCTAGTGAGATATACCTCCACATCATCACGAGGTGTCATCTTTTTCAGGGACCGTCTTACCGCCTTCTTTACAGCGGACAATGCAGGTGACTTTGCAACATTACTTTGGGACGATGCGCCACAAGTCCCCTGCAGTGCTGCAACCTGCTCAAAAAACAACCGGTTATTCTCCTGCTGCTGCTGCAGGAATTGCTGCTGGGCCTGCTGCATGCGCTGCTGGTGCTGCAGGCACTGCTGCTCCATGCTCTGCTGCATGCTTCGCTGGGCCTGTACCAGGTACTCAATGAGCTCCTTCATACTGCCGGACTTATCTGTCTCAACCACGGCAGTTTTATGTTGCACATTAACTTGTGCCATTTGTTCAAACAGCGCCTCCATGCTGTCATCCATGCTGTCAGACTTCTCTGTCTTACCAACGGCAGTCTTCACTCAAGACATACACACTCTACAGTCTTTTCCATAGAAAAATTCAGCTCTGCTGTGCAGACACTTTTTTTTTTTCTTTTTTCTTTGCAAAGTCTATTAGGGCTCCTGTCTCTTTAAGACTGCTCCAAACAGACGTTTCTGCTGACACACTTTTTTTTTTTCTCGCTGCTATTTCAACAGACTTCACCTTTATTGCTGTCTCTAATCCACTGTGCTGCCCGCATCCTCCACCAATTGTAACATTTCCAGGGGATATAGCTCTAGGATCGCTGTCTGGGTAGACAGAATGGCACGAAAACACTTCATTCAGACAGCAGATCTGGTGTAAAACTGGCCGCAACCAGCTTTATTAAAGTCCACAGCAAACAAATAAAAATAAAGCATAAACAGAAAACCTAGGCTTGTCTAGCCACTAATTACACATAGATCGATTTCCCTATTTATCCGGGTCCAGACTCTACCAGTCTGTGCCCAAAACAACACATATGATATATGTTACCAGTATGGAGTTTCACAGATACTCCTCCTTGTGTCTGAAGGCCCCTTCAGCGTCCAGACTTGAGAGAGATCCACTCCTATTCAGCCGCTATTCGCACGGATTCTCACTGAGACTACTCCTGTGTCCGGGGTACTTCCTGCACCCAGACTGAGATAGCTCAAACTCCTGGAGACTGCTTCTTGTGCCGGGACACCTCCTGTGTCCAGACTAAGCCAGCTCCAACTCCTGGAGACTGCTTCTTGTGCCGGGACACCTTCCTGTGTCCAGACTAAGCCAGCTCCCACTCCTGGAGACTGCTTCTTGTGCCGGGACACCTCCTGTGTCCAGACTAAGCCAGCTCCCACTCCTGGAGACTGCTTCTTGTGCCGGGACACCTCCTGTGTCCAGACTAAGCCAGCTCTCCTCCTGGAGACTGCTTCTTGTGCCGGACACCTTCCTGGTCTCCTAATTAACACCTGAGTGATTTCAGGCCTGAGCTGCAAGTGTGGGCTGAATGTGAGGTGTAGTGACCTTTCTCTACCACTAGGTTTACAAAGCCACACATTTCCCTTATACCTAGGTGAAATGTACACCCCATTCAACACATATTCCTTCACTGTCTCACAATATATATATATATATACATGTCATTGTGACATATATATATATACATATATGTATAGTTTATACACTTCTACATAGTAAAATATCCTCTGATTCAATTGCCGGGTAAAGCCGGCTTCTGTGAAAAGACAGAAGCACCCGACATGAAATGACACTTGGTGTACATAGGGTTAACCATGTCTTTTCATGTCCTTTGCTATCTGATTTGCACAATTACATCAGTCTATGTGTTCAAAATTTCACACCTGTAGGGGTTAATTAAAGGTGTAAATTCATTGTAAAAAAACAGACTTTTTTGCTACGAATTTACACCTTTAATTAACCCCTACAGGTGTGAAATTTTGCACACATAGACTGATGTAATTGTTTGTGCAAATCAGATAGCAAAGGACATGAAAAGACATGGTTAACCCTATGTACACCAAGTGTAATTTCATGTCGGGTTCTGCATTTTCACAAAAGCCTGTAATTGAATTAGCGGCTATTATACTATGTAGAAGTGTATGAACTATAAATATAAATATATATATATGTGTCACAAATTCAATGACATGTATATATATATATATATATATATATATATATATATATATATATAATGAGGTGTAAAATTGTTTAAAAAAAATGCGTGGGCTCCCGCCCTATTTTCGCAACCAGACAGACAAAGCCAGCGAATGGGGCAGATAATAATAGCCCAGAGAGGGACCATTATTTTTGGCCCCCCTGGCTACTAACATCTGCCCCCAGACACCCCAGAAAAGACAAATCTATAATTAGATTCGCCCTTTCTGGCACTTTGCCCGTCTATTCCCATTGCCCTGTAGCGGTGGCGAATGGGTTAATATGGGGTTAAAGCCACATTGCAATTGAAAGGTGACCTTAAGCCAGGTTAATAATTGAGAGCTGTCAATTAGACAACTATCAATTATTAATCCTATTGCATGAAATAAAAATAAAACACACACACTTTAATTAAAAATCATTTTAATGAAATAAAGACACATGTTTTTGACCATCTTTTATTTTACTGCAAAAACCATTTCCTGTAATAAAAATAAAATAAAAAAGCAAAATTATTCTTACCTATCCCATGCACAGTCAGGTCCCACGGTGTAATCCTTCAGAAAGGGTTAATGTTTACTGCAGGAACCGCAGCTAATGCTGCAGCCTCACAGTAGACCCCCAAATGAATAAGTTCCTCTCCTGGCTGACAGGAGAGGAAGTGGAAAGCTTAATTGATTGCTTTCCACTTTCACTTCAGGTCAGCCAGGG
>JARQOD010003582.1:0-63212 GCA_033576555.1 Oophaga sylvatica
ACACCCCTTGCGCCCCCGAATTTACACCTATTTCCCACACCCCCCCCTTCACTCGCTGATTTATCACCCATTTTTGACACTCCGCCTCCTGTCACCCCGCTGTTTATCACCATTCCCACACACCCCCTCCGCATGCTGATTATATCACTCATTTCCCCAAAACATCCCCCCCCCGCGCCCCCTGATTTTTCATCATTCCCACACAACCCCTTCTTTCCCAGAGATGAATCACCCAATCCGACACACCCGTCTCCTGTCACCCCTTGATTATATCACCCCTTGACACACCCCCCCCTCCCCGTCCCCCTGATTATATCACCCATTCCCATACACCCCCTCCGTCCCCGTGTTATTCCCCATTCCCATACACCCCCTCTTGTCACCCCGATTAAAACACCCATCCGACACCCGCCTCCTGTCACCCCGCTGATTAAATACCCCTTCCCCCACAAAAACCCCCCCTCCCCGCCCCCCGAGATTTTACATCCATTCCATCACACCCACCTTTTGTCGCCCCCCATCATTTTATCACCCATTCCGAATGCCCCCCTTCTTGCCCCTGTTAACACCCATTTTGACCCACCCGCCTTCTGCACCCGCGATTATATCACCCCTTCCGCACACCCCCTCCTCTCGCCCTGCATTTTTATCACTCATTTCCACACAAAACCCCCTTCTGTCCCCGCGTTATACACCCATTCCCACACACCCCCTTCCCCGTCACCCCACTGTTTTAAACCCCATTCCGACACAAAAAGCCTTCTATCGCCCCGCAAATTTATCACCCCTTCTGACACACCCGCCCCTGTCACCCCTTTATATCACCCATTCCGATACACCGCCCCTGTACCCCGCTGATTAATCACTCATTCCAACACATCCCTCTGTCGCCCCGCTGATTATATCACTATTCCGCACAAACCCCCTTCTTTCGCCCCGCAGATTATATCACCTTTTTCCCAACCCCCCTCCCTGTCACCCGTTTATTATTCCCCCTTCCGACACACCCGCCCCCTGTCACCCCCCTGATTTATACACCCTTCCGAACAAACCCGCCTTCTATCGCCCCCGATTATATCACCCATTCTGACACACCCCTCCTGTCACCCCCCTGATTTTTTCCACCCTTCCGACACACCCCCTCCTGTTTCCCTTGGGTTTTAAACACCCATTCCCCACACACCCCCTCCTGTCACCCGCTGATTTATCACCCATTCTGAAACACCGCCTCCTTCACCCGCTGATTATAAACCTTCGAACACCCCCTCCTTCACCCCCCTGATTATATCCCCATCCGACACACCCGCCTTTTGTCACCCGTGATTATATCAGCCATTCCGTCACCAAAACCCCCTCCTGTCACCCCCCTGATTAAACACCCTTCGACCATCCGTTCTTCACCCCCTGATTTTTACCCATTCCGAAAAAGCCCCCTGTCCCCGCTATTTATCACCCTTCTGACAACCCGCCCCCCTGTCACCCGCTGATTAAACACCCATTCCGAACACCCCCTTCTTGCCCCCCTGATTATACACCCTTCTGACACACCCCCCTTTTGTCACCCCCCTGATTAAAACACCCATCCGACACCCCGCCTTTTGTTGCCCCCCCTGATTTTAAACCCCATTTTCGACCACCCGCTTTTTCGCCCCGCTGTTTAAAACACCCATTTCCACCACCCCGCCTCCTGTCACTCGCTGATTATAACCCAAATTTGACAACCCGCCTCCTGTCACCCGCTGATTTATCACCCATTCCGCCAACCTGCCCCCCTCTGTCATTTCCCGATTTTAACACCCTTTTTGACACACCCGCCTTCTTCACCCCGCAGATTTTTTCACCCCTTCCGAACACCAACCCCCTTCACCCCCCTGATTTCCTCACCCTTCCCACACAAACCCCCCTTCTCTCGCCCCGCAGATTTTATACCCCCCTTTTGCACACCCCCTCTGTCACCCCCGATTTTAAAAACCCATTTCCCATACACCCCCTCCGTAGCCCCGTGATTAATTTTTCCTCATTCCAACCATCCCCCCTCCTTTCGCCCCCGATTATATCATCATTCCGACACAACCCCCTTCTTTCGCCCCCAGATACATCACCCTTCCAACACCCCCCTCCCGTCCCCGTTGATTTTAAACACCCATTCCGACACACCCCCCCCCTCCTGTCACCCCGCTGATTTATCACCCATTCCGACACAAAACCCCCCTTCTATCGCCCGAAATTATACACCCTTTGACACACCCGCCTCCTGCCCCCCCTGATTTTACCCCCCTTTCCAACACACCCGCCTCCTGTCGCCTGCTGATTTTATCACCCCTTCCGCACACCGCCCCCTGTCACCCGCGATTATATCACCCTTCGACACACCCCCCTCCCGTCACCCCCTGTTATATAACCCATTCCGACACACCCGCCTCCCGTCACCCCGGTTACACCCATTCCGACACACCCGCCCTTTTGTCACCCCCTGATTTAAAAAGCCCTTTTCCGTCACCCCCCTCCCGTCCTCGCGATTATACCCCCTTCACACATCGCTCCTTAAACCCCTGATTAATCCCCATTCCGACGCACCCGCCTCCTGTCACCCGCGATTATACCCCATTTTGACAACCCGCCCCTGTCCCCCCTGATTATAACACCCATTCCGCACACCGCCTTCTGTCCCCGCGATTTTAAACACCCTTTTTGACACACCCGCCCCTGCACCGCTGATTATATCCCCTTTTTTTACACACCCGTCTCCCGCCCCCCCTGATTATACACCCATCGACAACCCCCTTTTGTGCCCCCGCTGATTAATCCCCCATTAGACACACCCCCCTTCTGTCGCCCCCTGATTAATTTTACCCCTTTTGACACACCCCCTCCTGTCACCCGCTTATTATACACCCCCTTTTCCCCCAAAGCCTCCTGTCGCCCCCCTGATTTTATCTCCATTTCCAAACCACACCCACTTTTTTCGCCCCCATCATTTATCACCCATTTTTGACCGCCCGCCCTTTTCCCCGCTATTAATCACCAATTGCGACACACCCCGCCTTTTGTCACCCCTGTTTTATATCCCCATTCCGACACCCCCCTTGCCCCCCGGATTATATCAAACCCCCTTCCACCAAACCCCCTACTGTCCTCGCTGATTATATCACCCCTTCTGAACATCCCCCTCCTGTCACCCCCTGTTATACCCCATTCCGCCACCCCCTGTCATTCGTGTTTTAATCACCCAAATTTCCGACACAAAACCGCCTTTGTCCCCCGCAGTTATACACCCCTTTCGAACACCAAAACCCCCTGTCACCCCTGATACCTCACCCATTTCCCACACAACCCCCCCTTCTATCGCCCCGCAGATTAAATTCCCCATTCAAACCCCCGCCCCCTGACCCCGTGATTAATCCCATTCCAACACATCCCCTCCTGTCGCCCGCGATTATATCACCATTTTCCCACACAACCGCCTTCTGTCACCCCACGATTATATCACCATTCCGACACACCCGCCTTCTTTCCCGTTTTGATCACCCATTCACACCCCCCCTTGTCGCCCCTGATTTTATCACCCCTTTCCGACACACCCCCCCTTTGCACCCCCCCCGATTATATCACCCCTTCGACACAAAACCCAAACCCCTGTACCCCTGATTACCTCACCCTTCCCCCCCCCCCCGCCTTCATCCCCCCAGATTTACACCCATTCTGACACACCCCCTCCCGTCCCCACTGATTAATCACCCCTTCCCCTTTTACCCGCCTCCTGTGCCCCGTGATTATATCATCTTTTTCACTCCGCCTCCCGTCGCCCCCCCTGTTATATCACTCATTCGACACAACCGCCTTTTTTGCCCACAGATGAACACCCTTCCGACACCCCTTCCCCTCACCCGTTGATTATATCACCCCTTCCGACACACCCGGTCCTGTACCATGATTTTATCACCCCTTCCCTACCCCGCCCCCTGTCACCAGCTGATTATATCACCCATTCCCAACACCCGCCTCTTGCACCCGTATTTAATCACCCATTCCGACACACCCGCCTCTGCACCCCCCTGTTTTTAACCCCTTCCCAAAACAACCGCCTCCCGTCGCCCCGCTGAAATTTATCATCATTCCATCCACCCCCCTTTTGTCGCCCCCGATCTTAAACACCCATTCCGACTGCCCCCCCCTTTTTGCCCCCCGATTATTTCACCCCTTGCGACACCCGCCTTTGTCCCCGCTGATTTTACACCCATTCCACCCCCTTGGACACAAACCCCCTTTTGTCACCCCTGATTTAAAAAACCCATTTTCCCACCAACCCCCCTCCTGTATCCCTGTGATTGTATCATCATCCACCAACCCCCTTCTGTCACCCCTGATTATATCACCCATTCCACACCTCGCCTCTGTCCCCCCACTGATTATATCACCCATTCCGACACACCCCATTCTGTTGCCCCCCTGTTATATCACCCTTTCGACACACCCCCTTTCCCCCCCGCCCCGTTAATCCCCATCCACCACCCCCTCCTTCACTCGCTGATTATATACCCAATTTGAAAAACCCCCCCTTCTTCACCCCCTGTTATACACCCTGACACATCGCCTTTTTTGCCCCGTTTAAAAACCCATTTTGACACACCCGCTTGTCGCCCCGCTGATTATATCACCATTCCCACACCCGCCCTGTCACTCGCTGATTATATCACCTTCTGACAATCCGCCCCCTGTCACCCCTGATTATATCCCCCCCTTCCGACACACCCCCTCGTATTCGTGATTAATCACCCTTCCGACCAACCCCCCTTCTGTCACCCCGCGATTATTCACCCTTTGACACACCAAACCCCCCTGTCACCCGCTGATTCCTCACCCATTCCGCAACCCCCCTTCTTTGCCCGCAGATTTATCACCCATTCTGACACACCCGCCTCCCTTCCCCCCTGTTTTCACCCCTTCCCATACCCCGCCTCCTTTGCCCCGTGATTAAAATCACTCATTCCCACACATCCCCTCCTGTCGCCCCGTGATTTTAAACACTCATTCCCACCAACCCCTTCTTTCGCCCCGCAGTATACACTCATTCCGACACACCCCCCCCTCCTGTACCCGCTGATTTTATCACCCCTTCCGACAACAAACCCCCTTCTATCGCCCCCGCAATGATATCCCTATTCCGACAAAACCCCCCCTTCACCCTTGATTTTTCACCCATTCCGACACACCCCTTCTGCACCCCCAAGATAAATCACCCATTTTCCCGAAAAACCCCCGCCTTTGTTGCCCGTGATTTTTCACCCCTTTCACACACCCCCTTGCGCCCCCGATTTATCACCCATTCCGACACACCCGCCCCCCCTGTCACTCGCTGATTATTACCCATTTTACACACCCGCCTTCTTCAAACCCCCTGATTATATCCCCATTCCCACCACCCCTTCGTTGCCCCCTGATTTAAAACACCCTTTTTAACCACCCCCCTTGTCGCCCCGCGATTATTCACCCATTTCCGACACAAACCCCCTCCGGGCACTCGCTGATTATATCACCCATTCTGACAATCCGCCTCCTTCACCCCCCGATTAATCCCCATTCCCACACCCTGCGTCTGCCTTGCTGATTTATCCCCATTCCGACCCACCCCTTTTGTCACCCCGCAGAATTTTATCACCCTTCCCCCACCACCAACCTCCCTTCACCCCTGATTCCTCCCCTTCCGACACCCCGCCTTCTACGCCCCGAATTAATCACCCATTTCTGAACACCCGCCTCCGTTTACCCCCCCTGATTATTCACCCCCTTCCGAAACCCCCCCTGTACCCCCTGATTATTCCTCATTCCCAATCCGCCTCCTGCGCCCCGTATTTAAATCACCCTTCCGACCAAGCCTTCTTTTGCCCCGAGGATTCAAATCTTTTCCCACACACAACCCCATACACCCTTTATTTTTTATCTTCCCACACACCCGCCTCCTTCCACCCCCGGATTTTATCCCCATTCCACAACCCGCCCTATCGCCCCCGCGATTATATCACCCATTTCCCCAAAACCCCCGCCTTCTTTCCCCCCGAGATTATATCCCCTTCTGACACACCCGCCCCCTGGGTTTTTGACTGTTTTTAGGGGTTTCTTGGTTTCCATCCATTACATTTTTTCCTCATAGTGCGCTAGCAGGGGCCCATCCCTTTTAAAAAATAATAAATATGACAGGAGCCCGGGGACGCTAATCACGTAATATAACGACAGGACCCCCTACAGTCCCATATCTACAATAAAATTTTACCTGACAGGAGCCCCTACAGTCTGTATCTACAGTAATATATACCTGCAGGAGCCCGTACAGTCTATATCTACAGTATATATACCTGACAGGGTCATACAGTCTATATCTACAGTAATATATACCTGACAGGAGCCGTACAGTCTATATCTACAGTAATATATACCTGACAGGAGCCGTACAGTCTATATCTACAGTAATATATACCTGACAGGAGCCCATACAGTCTATATAAACAGTAATATATACCTGACAGGAGTCCATACAGTCTTATCTACAGTAATATACCTGACAGGAGCCCTACAGTCTTATCTACAGTATATATACCTGACAGGAGCCATACAGTCTATATCTACAGTAATATATACCTGACAGGAGCCCTAGTCTATATCTACAGTAATATATACCTGACAGGAGCCCTACAGTCTATATCTACAGTAATATTACCTGACAGGAGCCCTACAGTTATACTACAGTAATTATACCTACAGAAGCCTACAGTCTATATCTACAGTAATATATACCTGACAGGAGCCCATACAGTCTATATTACAGTAATATATACCTGACAGGAGCCCACAGTCTATATCTACAGTAATATATACCTGACAGGAGCCCATACAGTCTATATCTACAGTAATATATACCTGACAGGAGCCTACAGTCTATATTACATAATATATACCTGACAGGAGCCCGTACAGTCTATATTACAGTAATATATACCTACAGAAGCCCATACAGTCTATATCTACAGTAATATATACCTGACAGGAGCCTACAGTCATTATACAGTAAAATACCTGACAGGAGCCCGTACAGTCTATATTACAGTAATATATACCTGACAGGAGCCCATACAGTCTATATACAGTAATTATACTGACAGGAGCCTACAGTCTTATCTACAGTACTATACTGACAGGGCCCATACAGTCTATATTACAGTAATATATACCTGACAGGAGCCCGTACAGTCTATATCTACAGTAATTATACCTGACGGAGCCCGTACAGTCTATATCTACAGTAATATATACTGACAGGAGCCCTACAGTCTATATCTACAGTAATATATACCTGACAGGAGCCCGTAGTCATATCTACAGTAATATATACCTGACAGGAGCCCGTACAGTCTATATCTACAGTATATATACCTGACAGGAGCCGTACAGTCTTATCTACAGTAATATATACCTGACAGGAGCCCGTACAGTCTATATCTACAGTATATATACCTGACAGGAGCCTCAGTCTAATCTACAGTAATATATACCTGACAGGAGCCCGTACAGTCTATATCTACAGTAATATTACCTGACAGGGCCCTACAGTCTATATTACAGTAAACTGAGACTACGCTATCACAGTATAACTGAGAGCTACAGTTATTACATAATATATACTGACAGGAGCCCGACAGTCTATCTACAGTAATATACCTGCAGGGCCGTCATATCAAGATATTGCAGGACATACATTATTACAGTAAAATGAAGGAGAAGCATTAGTATATCCTGCAGGAGCATCTCTATATCAGTAATCAACGGGGCATACAGCTATCTATTTTACCTAAGTCTAATCTACAGTAAATACCTCAGAGCCCTACAGTCTATTCACAGTATATATACCTGACAGAGCCCTACAGTCTTATCTACAGTAATATAACCTACAGAGCCCTACAGCTATATCTACAGTAATATATACCTGACAGAGCCCTACAGTCTATATACAGTAATATATACGACAGAGCCCGTACAGTCTATATTACAGTAATATATACCTGACAGGAGCCCTACAGTCTAATCTACAGTAAATTACCGACAGAGCCCTACAGTCTAATTACATATAATCTACAGACCCGTAGTCTAATAACAGTAAACTACAGACCCTACAGTCTAATATAAATATACCGCAGGAGCTACTCTATATTAAGTAATATACCTGAAGGAGCCGTACGTCTATTTACATAATTACCGACAGAGCCACATCTAATCTAATAATATATACCTGACCGGAGCCCTACAGTCATATCTACGTAATATACCTGACAGGCCCACAGTCTATACTACAGTAATATATACTACGAGCCCGTACAGTCATATTACAGTAATATATACCTGACAGGAGCCTACAGTCTTATCTACATAATATATACCTGACAGGAGCCCTAAGTCTATATCTACAGTAATATATACTGACAGGAGCCCTAGTCTATATCTACAGTATAATACCTGACAGGAGCCTACCGTCTATATCTACAGTAAATATACTGACAGGACCCGTACGCTATATCTACAGTAATATAACCTGACAGAGCCCGTACATCTATATTACAGTAATATACCTGACAGAGCCTACAGTCTATATCTACAGTAATATATACCTACAGACCGTACAGTCTATATCACAGTAAATATACTGACAGGGCCCTACTATCTATACTCCCTACATACAGTAATATATACCTGACAGGAGCCCTACAGTCTATACTACAATAATATATACCTGACAGGAGCCCGTACAGTCTGTATCTACAGTAATATATACCTGACAGGAGCCCAGTCTATATCAAATTCAAAGAAGCTTTATTGGCAGGACTAAATACACATTAGTTTTGCCAAAGCAAGTGTACAAAAGGGGAATAGGGATAGGGATGTTGAGTAGGGGCAGATCTAGGGTAGGGCCTATGGAAGTCCATGGCATAGGGAGGGGGATGGGGGCAGATCCGGGGTGAGGGCTATAGAAGTCCATGGCATAGGGAGGGGGGATGGGGCAGATCCGGGGTGGGGGCTATAGAAGTCCATGGCATATCATAGTTCTCTTTCTCGCAGTCTATGACATTCGCTCACATACCGCGCTGCTATCTCCGCTGCTCTCTCTTCTTCCCCCAGCAAGATATATGTTTTCTCTTCCTCCTTTATGGTGATGAAATCCGGGAAGAGATGTGAGAGTCTCCTGAAGTGAGTGTCCCTCACTGCTAAGTATTTGGAGCAGTGTAGCAGGAAGTGGGTTTCGTCCTCTATGGCCTCCTGGTCACAGTGTTGGCATAGTCTTTCCTCCCTGGGCTTGTAGCTCTGCCTGTGTCGGCCGGATTCGATGGCCAGACTGTGGGCGCTGAGTCTATACCGGCTCAGGATCTGGCGGTCTCTGGGTCCGGGAGTTTCTCCAGGTATGGGGCCAGACTGTAGTCTCTCTGTAGACTCCGGTACATGGTCAGTTTCTGGGAGCTGATGATGTCGTTCTTCCAGTCACTGACATACCTCTCCTGGCCTTCGTCTACCATCTTCCTGATTTCGGCTTTTGTCAGGTTGTTGTGATTGGTGTTCTGGTCAGGTTGGGTTTGGGTGAGCTGTTCCGAGGGTCCTAGTTTTTCTGTTTCACCTACGTGTGTCAGGGCTTTATGGTGATGGGAGCTTGGATTGCTCCTATGTAGGTGAGCCCGGAATGACAGTGCCCTCTTTAGAACCGTTAGGTGTAGAGGGAATCTGCCCAGCTCGGCCCGGCAGGCACTGTTGGAAGTGCTCCGATGGACTTGGAGAAGGTGCTTGCAGAATTCCAGGTGGAATATTTCTGTTGGGCTGGAATCCCACCTTGACCAGTCTGGGTAGGTGTGAGGACCCCAGACTTCACTGCCATACAGGAGGATTGGGGCGATGACAGAGTCGAAGATTTTTAACCAGACCCTCACTGGTGGCTTCAGATGGTAAAGTTTCCTTCGGATGCCATAGAAGGTTTTACATGACTTGTCTTTCAGGGTCTCTATGGCTTGTTTGAAGCTTCCTGACCGGTGAATCTCTAGGCCCAGGTAGGTATATTTGTCTGTTCCTGTAAGGGCGCAGTTGTTGAGGACAAATGAAGGGTGCTGGTCTAATTTTCTCTTTCTCCTCTGGAACACCATGATGTTGGTTTTCTTTAGGTTGACCGGTAGTGCCAAGGTGGAGCTGAATTTCTCTAAGATTTTCAGGTTGTCTTGGAGGCCTTTCTCGGTTGGTGACAGAAGCAGCAGGTCATCTGCATACAGCAGGAATTTCACCTGGGTGTCGTGGAGGGTGGGACCTGGTGCTGTGGAAGATTCCAGAGCGGTAGCCAGCTCGTTGATGTAAATGTTGAAGAGCGTTGGACTTAAGGTACTGCCACACTAAACGCTCCCGCTAACGATCACAATAACGACGCATACTAATGCGATCGTTTTTGTGATCGTTTTAATGTCTCTAGTAGCTGCCACACTTAGCGATCTCGTTAACGACTCAAAAGCAGTTAGCGATCTCATTAACGACTTTAACGGTCATTGCGATGTAAAAAACAGCGCACATCGCTCACAAAAGGTGCCAGACACAGCGATATAGGCTCACCAGCGGGACGCCAACGATCTAAATACGGTCCAGAACTCTAGTGAACGATCAGCGAGATCACAGCAGGGGCCACGTCGTTGCTACATGCCACACACAATAGCGTCACTAACGAGATCGCTAAATAGTGACGTTTTTTAGCGATCTCGTTAGCAACCTTGTTTAGTGTGGCATACCCTTTAGGCTGCAGCCTTGTCTGATTCCACGGCTCTGCTGGAAATAAGCCGTTCTTTTACCGTTCACACTCGCACTGCAGAGGTTCTCGGTGTAGGAGCTTTTGATAACATCGTAGGTCTTTCCTCCTATTCCGCTCTCCAGCAGTTTCAGGAATAAGCCCGGGTGCCACACCGAATCAAAGGCCTTTTTAAAGTCCACGAAACAGGCGTATATCTTCCCGTTCTTTGTATTGTGGACGTGTCTCTGAATGAGGCTGTGCAGGGTATAGATGTGGTCAGTGGTGCGGTGGTTTGGCATGAACCCTGCTTGGCTCTTGCTGAGGACGTTATGTTCGGTGAGGAAACTGAGGATCCTCTTGTTCAGGATGCTGTTGAACAGTTTCCCCAGGTTGCTGCTGACACATATGCCTCTGTAGTTGGCTGGGTCATACCTGTCCCCATTCTTGTGGATGGGTGTGATGAGGCCTTGGTTCCAGGTACGAGGGAAGTAGCCGGCACTTAGCACAATATTGAAAAGTTTAACCATTGCAGCCTGTATTTCTGGTGGGCTGTACTTCAGCATTTCTGGTAGGATTCCATCCAGGCCACCGGCTTTTCTACATCTTATGGAAGAGATTCTCTCTGCTACTTCCTGTAATGTAATAGGTGTATCCACTGGGTTTTGGAAATGTTTTACTTTTTCCTCCATTGCTTTTAATTTTGCCATTATGTTTTCCTGTTCTTGGTTTAGTTCTTCCTTTGGGATGTCTTTATAGAGATCTCTGAAGTACTGGAGCCAGATGTTGCCATTTTGGATATGGATGTTGTTTTTCTTGTCTTTTGTGCCCATGTGGTTCCATAGTTCCCAGAAGGAATTGTCTTGAAGAGCATCTTGGAGTTGGTTAAGCTTGGTAGAGATGTAACTCTGCTTCTTCCTCCTGAGGATGGTTTTGCACTGCCTTTGTATGGTTTCATAGACTTCCCTCAGACCAGGGTGGTTGGGGTCTCTATGTTTCTTGTTTGAGGCTGTTCTTAGGGTCTTCCGTACGGCTTTACATTCTCTGTCAAACCAACCATTGATCTGTTTTTCTTTTGGTCTCTTGTAGTCAACTTTTTTAAGGTCGGACAGTCTGGCCATTGCATAGAATATATTGTTGAGGTCTTTTGTAGCTTGACTCACTCCCTTTGGGTTAGGCTGGTACTCGTGGTTGTAGAAGTGGTGAAGCATCCGCTGTATTTCAGGTCTGCTGAGAGCCTCTTTATACTTTAATGCCGACGTTTTGGACCATTTATAGGATGGAGGCCGGTTGAAGAGGCCGCTATGCTGTGGCTTTTGAGTGGGTGGTTTCTCTGTAGATTTCAAGTACAGAAGAAGTTGGCTGTGGTCTGACAGGTGCGTTTGTGGGGTGACTATGAAGGCGCTGATATTTGCCCGGTTCATGTCTGTAATGGCATAATCTACTACACTCCTCCCTACATGGGAGTTTAGTGTATACCTCCCCAAAGAGTCTCCTTTGGTACGTCCATTAAGAATATGAAGTCCTAAACTTCTACATACGTTCAGGAGCTTTTTACCACTTTTGTTGACTGTACTGTCATAGCTGTTTCTCTCTGTGTGTACTGAGTCTTGGCCGTCATTCTCTGCTCCAAATATGTAGATGTTCCCATCCGTGGTCAGGAAGTCGTTTTCTCTCCCTGTTCTTGCGTTGAGGTCCCCAAAGATGAGAACTTTGCCCAGGGCCTGATAGTGGGCGGCTTCTCTTTGTAAGATCTCGAAGCTCTCTGGATTGAAGTAGGGGGACTCTGGCGGTGGTATATAGGTGGCGCAGAGGTGAACATCAGACTGAGAGGTGAGGATGGAGCTGCTGATCCTGATCCATATGTGGCTACCTCCTCTCTTCACCGGTTTGATGTATTGGTGGAGCTCATCTTTATACCAGATCAGTATTCCTCCTGAGCTCCGGCCCTGTTTGATGTTTTTATTTTTCAGGGCAGGGACAGAGATTTCCCTGTATCCGATGGGCGCCAGGGATTCGTTTTCGGCTCTGGTCCATGTTTCCAGGAGGAACTGGATGTCTATATTTTTTAGTCTTTGTATAAAGTCCGGGTCATTTGTTTTACATCCAAAGGTCGAGGTTTTGAGACCCTGAATATTCCAGCTGCTGATTGTAAGTGAAGTCATTTTTCTATTTATCTTGTGTGTATATACCTTGTAATGAGTATGGCTGTGTAGGACAAACTGGATTTCTGACTGTTTTGTAGGTGTGCTTGGTTCCATCCAGTCACATTAGTTTCCTGCATAGTGCGCTGAGCAGGGTCTTTACCTCATCCGTATCTCTGCTCTGCGTGTATCTGTGTGGGGTCGGTGGACCCCTCCATGGAGGTCTCCTCCTCTGATGGTCTGATTTTGGGTGAAGAGCTTTGTTTCCAGCTTCTGGAGATAGGATTGGGGTTTTCTGTCTTTTTATTGTTAGGGGTCTTTCGGTGTGATGTTGGTTACTGTTGAATCCAGGCCTGGGTCCTCTGTTTAGTACGATGTCTTTCAGCTCTTTGGCCAGGAGGCTGACCCCTTGTTTGTTGAGGTGCTTATTATCATATAGGTGATGGTGGTTTATGGAAAGGTGTTGTGCCAGGGTCACTTTTGGGACAGTCTTGACCATTTCTGTCAGTTCCATATTGATGCTTTGGGTGGTTTGCCTGGATATGTCCTTTGTTGGAGCAGAGAGATGACAGAATGATTTTGCTGTCTGGGAATTTTAGTTTTGCCGTCTTTGCTAGTTGGGCCAGTTGTCCTGCGATCTGCTGGTTCTGGTCTGGCAGACTGTTTGTACCTGTGTGTATAATAATATGGTTTGGGTTGGTAAAACGTGGATTATTGATGACCTCTGTCACCTGTTCAATAGTTGCACAGTGGATTTTTCTGACCCGTTTTCCTGGGAACAGCCGTTGTGCATTTAGGTACTTTCCATTTGAGTCCATTATTAGGACGATATCAGGACTTTGTGGTGTCTGGGATGGGTTAAGTGGCTGCTGGTGGGGGTCTGTGATGCTGGCTTTGCTGGTGGTTGGTTCTCTTCTCGCTGATTCACTTTTCTTGGTTTCAGGATTATTCATATTGTAGGTTATTGCTGTGTTGTTGTTTGGCGTCTCCACATTCTGGTCAGTGGAGGCCATATTGTCTGCTCTCTGGTTTGTTTCCATTGCCCCCTGCTGGGTCAGACATTGAGGACTCTGTGTTTTTAGTTCTGCTATCTCCTTTCTTTTTGTTGAATATGTATTTATTAACACACATGTATAACACATATCAAGGGTATGAACAGTAACAAAACATGTCACATAATATAAGCCAAGCGTCATCATATCAAATCATGTTCAATAAAACAAAGCATCATATATATGAATGAAACGGCGTGGTTGAGGATCACTACTAGTATTGCGTGAGATTTGGCACACAAATTGGGTTCCCAAACCAACGAACCCCAATAACATTCTACAAGAACAAGAACTAAGAACAAAATATAACAAGAAGACACATAAAATATAAGGGGAAATAAAGAAAAATAGGGGAAGGAAGAAGGGGAGGGGGGTCGCCCTTGGCCTCCGCCCACAGCACACCACGTGGCAGAGAATCTTACATACAAAAATAGTACTCCAATGAATCACTTACACTATGTAGGCGAAGGGGTACGAAAGGCAATCCACGGTGACCAGATGGTCTGGAATTTATCCCGGGTATGGTTAATCCATGCCGACAGGTCTTCCATGTCCCTGATATGGTCCACAGCAACAGTCCACTCCTCCAGAGAAGGTGCCACAGTAGACAGCCAATGCCTAGGCACTAGAAGTTTGGCAGCCGTCAACATAAAGGTCGCCAGTTTGTGCTTAATGGGGTTGTAACCCGTCGTCGGCACCCAAAAAAGGACTGAATCCCTGGGTAAATCACAAGGCAGGAGGCAGATATCTTTGATTTTTTGTCGTATCGCATTCCAGAAGGGCACAATGAGGGGACAATCCCACCAGATGTGAGCATAAGTTCCTGAACCCGCCCCACATCTCCAGCAGGTGTCAGAGGTCTGCAAGCCATGGCGAAATAGGAAGGACGGGGTTCGGTACCACCTGGCAATCAATTTATAAGAATTCTCTTTGGTGCGAACGCACCTAGAAAATCCCAGTGCGTGTCTCTTAATACACCTGGCGACTCGTAGAGACAACGGGTGTCCCAGTTCCCGTTCCCAGGCAGCAAGGTAGGTAGGTTCAGTATCAGAGCGAAGAGACATAAGCCATTTGTAAATGGTGGAGATCACGCCTTTGACAGGACTCCGCGCCAGCAACAGCCGCTCCAAGTTGGAGGCAGCCCGTAAGGGACGATGTTGCTCCAAAAAGGTCTGACAGACATGATGTACATGTGCTAGCGATAAAAAGTTGGCGTGTGTAGGTCCGAGGATGGATGACAGGCCCTCCGTCGAAGGACATTGCCTCCAGCAAAAAGGAATTGAGGGGCGTTACCAGCTTGCTCCACAAACCCTGAAAAGTCCAAAGACCCTCATCCGAGCAAGTCAACAAAGGGAGTAAGCGTACAGGCATGAGCGGAGAGGGGAACTTACTCATAGAATCATGATGTAGACAATTCAGGCATGTGTGAAGCAAACCTTTCAGGAGAGGGGAGAAGCCGCGTGTACGAGGGATCTGAGTATGCACACTCCATAACTCAAGTGCCTCCCTAGGCGAAAGAAGAGCCGTTTCTAGGGAGGACAAGAAAGACCTTTTGTTCCAGCTGTTTATCTCCACCCAACGACGAAGATGGCAAGCGAAGTAATAGTTCTTCAGGTCGGGCATACCCACTCCACCTGCATCTATGGGCAGAGTCAAAGTCGAAAAAGCTATACAAGCCGGACATTGGTTCCATAGGAACCGTGAGAACAGAACGTGTAAGGCACGAAAAAAGGAATTGGGAAGGAATATAGGAGCTGCCTGGAATAAGTAGAGGAATTTTGGGACTATATATGTGGACAGATAATTTTTTCGGCCCAACCAAGACATGAACGGTATTCGTAGACGCTGGAGCTGTGTCCTAACCGAGGAGAGTAAGCGTAGGTGGTTCAAAGCGTAGAGGCGAGAAATATCCCTCGGAATAAGAATGCCTAAATATTTTACATGGTCTGTCTTCCAGGTGAACGGTGACATTCGTTGGAGGCGGCTTAGAGTGTCCCTGGAAAAGCCGATAGCAAACGCGACCGATTTATTATAATTGATTTTGAAGTTTGAAAGAGTACCAAAATGGTGAAAAAGATCCAGCACAGTGGGTATAGCGGTCTCCGGGTTAGTGATACTAAGCATGATGTCATCAGCGTATGCGGACACGAGGGCCTCGCCTTTAGGCGTGGACGCACCTCGGATGTCTGGGTGTGTACGAAAAGCCTGTAACAAAGGCTCCAGGCATAGAGCGAACAGACTGGGAGACAAGGGGCAGCCCTGACGGGTTCCATTTGATATAGAGAATGGAGCCGAAAAAGAATTGTTCACCTTGACCCTGGCAGTGGGCGAGGGGTAAAGTGTAAAAATGGAGTCTATAAAACGATCGGGAAAATTAAATAGGCGTAGGACCGACTTCATGTAAGACCAATCTATGCGGTCAAACGCCTTTTCGGCATCAGTACTTAACAACAACAAAGGCGTTTTTCGGGAAACTGCTCCATGGACTAGGTGTAAGATCTTTGTGGAGTTTTCCCTCCCCTCTCTACCCAGTACAAACCCAGCCTGATCGCTCTGCACCAGGAGGGGAACCAAGTGAGACACCCGGTTCACCAGGACCTTCGCCCAGAGCTTCAAATCAGTTAAGAAGAGAAATCGGCCGATAACTACTACATTGTGCTGGATCTTTGTCCTCCTTATGGATTAAAGCTATATCCGCAGAAAGGGATTGGGGAGGAAAGGAGGAGCCAGTCATTAAGGCGTTAAAAATTCGGGTGAGGTGTGGGGGAAGGGTAGTTTTAAACTTTTTATAGTAAAGTATTGTCAGACCATCTGGGCCAGGAGATTTTCCCGATGGAGTAGACTTCAGAGCTTCCTCCACTTCCTCCACTGTAATTGGAGATAACAATTCCGCGTGATGGGAAGGTTTCAATTTAGGGAGGTTCAGGGAGGAGACAAAGTCCACAATAGCAGGATGGGGGTCTACAGTAGGGGCAGATTCATACATGGGGTTATGTAAGTTTTACAAGGCGGCGTAATATTGACGAAAATCTTGCGCGATTTGCGCCGTCTCAGTGTGTGCGGCACCCGAGGGGCACCTCGTCTCAGCGATGAATGTACGCGGAGACGTTTCTTTGACGTAAGCGGACATAAGTTTCCCACCTCTGTCACCTGAAGCATAAAGACGGTGTTTTGCGTGTAAGAAATTTTTCGCAATTTTTAGGTTTAGTAGGGATTTAAGGGCCATACGCAAGGACAGGAGATCGGAGAGGTGTTGCTGGCACAGAGATCGCTTGTGGAGCGACTCCAATTTGCAAATTTGAAGGAGCAAGGCATCGGTTTGTTTCTCCCTAGATTTTTTAAGTCTAGAGGCCAGTGAGATGAATTCACCCCTGACAAAAGATTTGTGAGTTTCCCAGACGATGGGGATTGACATGCCTGGAGTGTAATTTCTATGGAAAAAGTCCTGAAGGGGTATTTCAATGGCATTTATGTTATCTTGAGCGTCCAACAGTGTCTCATTGAGTCGCCAGGTGTACCAGAGACCACCCACCCCAGGTAAGGCCAGTGTTAAGGATATAGGTGTATGGTCCGATACTGTCATGGATCCAATATCCGCCGTAGAATAACAACCCAGGTGGCGTCGGGATAGAAAGAGGTAATCAAGTCTTTGGTATGAGCGATGCAGCGTCGAATAAAACGTATAATCCCTAGAGTCAGGATGGAGGACTCTCCAGGCGTCCACCAAGGACAGCTCCGCCAATAGCAGTTTAAGTCGTCTGAGATTCCGAAAAGAAATGGCGGAGCGGCCCGTGGAGGAGTCCACGAGAGGCTCCATAGTGAGGTTAAAGTCTCCACCCAGTACCACTAGCCCCGACATAAATTGCTGTAAAAGACGTAGAGTAGATAATAGCCAGTCGACTGTGTGAACATTGGGCGCATAAATATTAGCAAAAGTCACTAAAGTGTTTCCCAGTTTACCCTTCAAGAAAAGATATCGACCATCTGTATCTGCCAACTGCGCTTGCAACTGAAAGTGAAGATTGCGGCAAAAAGCTATACTCACCCCTCTCGACGCGTGGGAGTCGCTGCAACTGTGGAACCATACTGGAAATGAAGAGCGAGACAGTTGTGGAACATGATCGTGACGGAAATGTGTTTCCTGCATAAAAATAACAGAGACACCATCTTTTTTAAGGAGTCGCAAAACCTGAGCACGTTTCGCAGGCGCATTCATACCCTTAACATTATAGGATTGAATAACAATATCACGTGGAGTCATCATGGAGGTGCATTGGGAGGATAGAGAAGCGATAAAGCGGTGTACCGTAGCAAGGACAGAGCGACCCAAGGAAAGAGGAGTGTGACAAGGAGGACACAAGAGGGAAAGAACACAAAAAAACAAAATCAAAACAGAGACAAAAAATAAAGCACCATAGGTAGCAGTGCTTGTGAACATTTGGAGAAATGTGAATTAGGCGGATCCACAAGGGGAGCCGGGAGACACTGCACCCCTCCTGAAGAAGGAGGAGGGGGCAGTGGAGGCGATGCAAGGTTCGCATAAGAGCCTACCTGCAATAACCTCCAGCCAGCCTGTGGGACCCAAGAAAACCTGGGTCATAGTGAAATGTATTTGCCCAAAAATGGGGAGGAGAGTGGGGAGAGAGAGACAAGGAAGAAAAATACGAGCCTGAGTGAACAGAATCATAAGTTGGATATAACCACAGTGAGTTAACAATTCAACAGGAAGGCTGCAAAGTGGAAAATGTAAACCTCAGGTTTCAGGTAGAAGGAGGGCATGAGACCTCCAGAACAAAGGCATTACACCGGGTCTACCATGTCCTGGTAAGAACAAGAGCAGCAAGCTAGTCCGGTAACAGCTCAGTCTCCAACTGATTCATCGCGTGCAGATAGAGAGCGACGATGCGACTTGTTCTTGGAGCGGGTGACTTGCCAATCGTCCGGGCGCGGCTGGATCGGTGGTATGGACGACTCCGGAACAGGTAGCCAGGACGGCACAGGCAGTGAAGGGATGGATAAGGCCTTCCACAAAGTAGGTAAGTCCTCTGGATGACGTATAGTAACTTTCTTGTCGTGGCGTGTGACAAAGAGCCCAAAGGGGAACAACCATCTGTACTGGGCATCATGTTCCTTCAGGTGGGTCAGAAGAGGTTTTAACAAGCGGCGCTTCTGGAGGGTAGAACTGGCCAGATCTTGGTAGAAGGCCACTGGGGACCCGTCTAGCATCGGGGACCCCTGCTCCCTCGCGGCAGTGAGAAGCGCAGCAGTATGATTGTAGTCCAGTATACCACAAATAACGTCCCTGGGGGGATCAGTGTCCCTGGGGCGAGCTCTGAGGGCCCGGTGAATGCGCTCCATAACCACAGCTTCAGCAGGTTCTTCCCCCAGCAATGCAGAGAATAAAGTGCGTGCCACAGAGCGCAGGGCCTCGGGAGCATAGGACTCTGGGATACCTTTCATACGCACATTGCGGCGGCGATTCCTGTTCTCAAGGTCCTCGGCAGCACCGAGGGCCGCATTAAGATGCTTGGAGTGTTCCTGAGCGTAGTACAGATACCATCGCCGAATTCCACATAAGAAGTGTGTGCCTGCTCCAGCTCCTCCACACGGCGTCCCACGTGTGACACCTCCGCCTTAATGCTGGCCAGCTCCTGTAGCACTGGAGCAATGGTCCGGCGGATGAAAGAGCGGGTGACCTGGTTGGAACGTTCCGGCCTGTGGGGTGATTGCCCTGAACAAGCATCAGTGTCGATATCCGAGTCCTCTGCGTCAGACAGAGAGAGGGTTCCGGGTGCCATCTTAGGTGAAAGCACTGGTGCAGAAGCTGGCTTTCTCCGGAGATAATGATCCAAATCCCCCGTCTTTTTTGGGAGTTTTGGGGTGCCAGTGGAGTCTTTAGCCTTTTCTCTTCCTGATTTCCCCATCTTGGGCAAAAAAGGAGATTTTTGTGTACTCACCGTAAAATCCTTTTCTCCGAGACGCTCATTGGGGGACACACAGACCGTGGGTTTATGCTGCTGCCACTAGGAGGACACTAAGCAAATCATTAAGCACAAAAGATTAGCTCCTCCTCCTGCAGTATATACCTCCTGTTGGCTCAATCCTGAACCAGTTCGGTACTAAAGCAGTAGGAGCTCATAACAAAGTGCAATATGTCAATAAATCAAATAAATAAATACAAATAAACAATGAGGCTTCAATTTAAACAAGGGTGGGAGCTGTGTCCCCCAATGAGCGTCTCGGAGAAAAGGATTTTACGGTGAGTACACAAAAATCTCCTTTTCTCCTTCGCCTCATTGGGGGACACACAGACCGTGGGACGTCCCAAAGCAGTCCCTGGGTGGGAAGCCATCAACAGATGGAGCCTCGTGAAACTTATGCACAAAACAACGCATAACTAGTCAATGTACAACTTACAGATGCGCAACAGCTGATTGCAGAATCTTTCTGCCAAATGCCGCATCTGAAGAAACCTGAGCATGAACTTGATAATGCTTGACGAAAGTATGAAGACTGGACCAAGTCGCAGCCTTGCACACTTGCTGTGCCGAAGCCTGGTGCCTAATGGCCCAGGAGGCCCCCACAGATCGAGTGGAGTGTGCCTTGATCCCAGCCGGGATAGGCTGACCTTTAACACGATACGCCTCTTGGATCGCAGTGCGAATCCATCTGGCTAATGTGGCCTTGGAAGCAGGAAGACCCTGTCTGCGTCCTTCCGGAAGTACAAACAGAGCGTCCGATTTTCGAAAAGGTGCAGTTCTCGAAATATACCTTCGGAGAGCTCTCACCAAATCCAAGGTGTGAAGAGCTTTTTCAGTACGATGAATCGGCGCTGGACAGAACGAAGGCAAAACTATCTCCTCGTTGATATGAAAATCTGAAACGACTTTAGGCGTGAAAGAAGGAGAAGTTCTAAGAACTACCTTGTCCTGGTGGAAAATAAGGAAAGGAGATTTACAAGATAAGGCTGCCAACTCTGATACCCGTCTGATAGAGGTAATTGCCACTAGGAAGACAACCTTCCAGGAGAGAAGCGATAAAGACACTTCTGACAAAGGTTCGAAAGGTGATTCCTGTAAGGCACTGAGGACCAAATTAAGATCCCAAGGCCTCTTGTAGGGCGGAACAAGATATGACACTCCCTGGATAAAGGTCCTGACCTGAGGCTTAGCTGCGATCCGCCGTTGGAAAAGGATGGACAAAGCAGAAATCTGTCCCTTGAGAGAGGAGAGAGCTAACCCCGAGTCCATTCCTGTTTGAAGAAACTCTAGAATGGTAGGGATAGAAAAAACCAAAGGGGAACGACCCCTGTCCTTACACCAGGAAAAAAATGTCTTCCAGACCCGATGATAAATGCGGGCGGAAGCCGGCTTCCTGGCATTGACCATTGTTGAAACAACCTTGTGAGAGAAACCAGCCTGGCTTAAGATCCAGGCTTCAATGGCCATACCGTCAAATTCAGAGCTTTCGAATTGTGATGGTAAATTGGACCCTGTGACAGAAGATCCGGACGATCGGGTAATCTCCAGGGAACGTCTGCGACTAGGCGCACTAGTTCCGCATACCACGGACGGCGAGGCCAGTCTGGAGCGACCAGAATGAGAGGAACGCCTTCCGCTTTGATCTTCCGAATCACCCTGGGGATTAACGGAAGAGGTGGGAACATGTAAGGAAGGCGAAATTGATTTCAAGGGAGGACTAGTGCATCCGAGCCGATGGCTAGTAGATCGCGGGATCGACTTATGAAAATCTGAACTTTGGCATTCAATCTGGATGCCATGAGATCCACATCTGGTATGCACGTTGGCAAATGAGCTGAAACATTTCCGGATGAAGGGACCACTCCCCCGAGTCTAAGCCCTGGCGACTGAGGAAGTCGGCCTCCCAATTGTCTACTCCCGGTATGTGAACTGCAGAGATGGGCGAGCGGTTTATCTCGGCCCAGCGCAGAATATGTGATACCTCGAGCATAGCTGATCTGCTCCGAGTGCCCCCTGGCGGTTGATGTACGCCACGGCCGTGGCGTTGTCTGATTGAATCCTGATGGGACGACTGGCCAGGAGATGATGGAACTGCACTAGAGCTAACTTGATAGCTCTGATTTCCAGGATGTTGATCGGAAGAAGAGTCTCTGGAGGAGACCATCGGCCTTGAGCCGTGTGATGGAGAAACACTGCTCCCCATCCGAGGAGACTGGCATCGGTGGTCACCACCAGCCAATGGACCGGCAGAAAACATTTTCCCTGATTCAGTGATGAAGTTTTTGTCCACCATTTTAAGGAGCTTCTGACTGTGTAAGACAGACGGAAGCGGCGACCTAAAGACGCAGGATTCCTGTCCCAAAGTGATATTAGCTCCTGTTGAAGAGGACGAAGGTGAAACTAAGCGAATGGTACTGCCTCGATGGACGCTACCATTTTCCCCAGGACCTGCATCGCGCTCCGCAGAGAGTGCGAGTGGCCTAGAAACAACAGGCGTATTCCCCGTCTCAGAGAGGTGATCTTCTCTGGAGGGAGAGATACCAACCCTTGGAAGGTGTCCAGAATCATTCCCAGAAAAGGAATCTTCTGAGAAGGAATGGGAAGAGACTTGTCCAAATTGATTAACCAGCCCAGGCGAGAGAGAGTGTCGATAGTGATCTTGACACTTTCTGCGCAGGCCTGAAAAGACGGACCTTTGATGAGTAGGTCGTCCAGATACGGGAGGACTACCACACCCCGAGAATGTAAAATTGACATGGCGGCCGCCATGACCTTTGTGAATACTCTGGGAGTGGTTGCGAGACCGAAGGGTAGAGCGGCAAATTGAAAATGATCCTCTCCGACAGCAAAACGCAGAAATTTTTGATGAGCTATGAAAATCGGAATGTGTAGATACGCATCCTTGATGTCTATAGACGCCAAGAATTCTTTTCTTTCTAGAGATGCGACCACAGAACGGAGGGATTCCATCCTGAAATGACGAACTCTGATGAACTTGTTTAGCATTTTTAGGTCTAGAATAGGACGCAGGGATCCGTCCTTCTTGGGAACCACAAAAAGATTTGAGTAAAAACCCTTGAATCTTTCCTTGTGAGGAACTGGGACGATGACACCGCTGGAACGAAGTATGTCCAGAGCCTGAAGAAAAGGCATTACGAGATCCTTGGACTTGGGGGGACGTGACTGAAAGAAACGTGTTGGGGGAGGGACAAGAATTCGATCTTGTAGCCGGAGTGTACAAGATCGAGGACCCACCGGTCCTGAACGACCGACCCCCAGACCTCGTGAAACAAGAGTAGGCGGCCGCCTACCTTGTTTGGGTCCCCCGTCCTCGGCAAGGAGTCATTGGGAGGGCTGTTTTCGAAAAGAGGAAATCCTATTTCCTGCCTGAGAGAATCTGTTTCTCCAGGGTTGAGAGGACTTAGATGATGGTTGCGAGCCCCTGTCTCTGAAAGATGAACGGGGTGCTCGAGCCGAGGTCGAAGTGGCGGACCAATTAAAGGAGCCACGAAATGGCCGGGAACGACCTTGGTATTGATACCGAAAAGATCGATTGATTCTGCGCTGCGGAAGAAATTTACTCTTGCCACCAGTGGCGTCAGAAATAATCTGATCAAGACGGTCTCCAAAGAGACGTCCTGAAAGATAGGGCAACGAAGTTAAAGTTCTCTTTGAAACAGCGTCTGCACGCCACTCACGGAGCCATATGGACCACCGAATGGCGATAGCATTGGCGGCTGTGCTAGCAGCGCAATTAGCTGCATCTAGGGACGCATGAATCATGTAGTCACCTGCCCGAGTAATCTGATAGGCCAGATTACGTGCCTCGGGTGAAAGAGAGATATCGCCAGTTGTTTTAACTAAGTCCTCAACCCAAGCCACCATGGCCCTAGCTACCCAGGTGGCCGCAAAGGAGGGAAAGAGAGAAGCTCCAGCCGCCTCAAAAACAGATTTAGCAAGGTTGTCAATCTGTTTATCAGACTGGTTCCTAATGGATGAACTATCTGATACAGAGAGCAGGGTTTTTGAAGCTAAGCGAGATACTGGAGGGTCTACCACTGGAGATTCAGACCACTCTTTCGCTACAGATGCTGAAAATGGGTATCGAGCTTTCAGAGACTTCAGCCCTGAAAAGCGTTTGTCTGGACGCTCCCTATGTCCCTGAACAATAGCCGTAAATTCAGGGTGATTACTAAACACCTTGTGAACACGGTTGGCTCTTTTGAAAGAGATAGGATGATTCGGTTGAGACCCTGATTCCTCATCTAGTTTGAGGATTTTATTAATTGCCTCAATGAGAGAATCTAACGATTCCTGAAATTCTGGCGAGTTGGGTTCATCGCCAATGTCTGACTCGTATTCAGAATCATGATCACTATGATATCTGGGAGAGAGGGAGCGAGAGCGTGAGCTCGCCGATGCTGAACCGCTGGATGGATTGGGAGATGTATAATGGCGGCGTTTTCTGGATGACCGCTTTGCGGATGTCGAGGGTCGGCCCCTGTCAGATAAATTCTCTCTGAATGCTAACGGCTCCCTTTCTGGAAAAGGGACGCCCTGGCTAGAAGAGGAGCTGTGGAAAGAATCCAAGGCCCTAGTCAGAGAATCCATGGACTGCGCCAGAAACTCTGGCCACCCTGAAGGACCTGGCTTTATGGGATCAGGAATAGGCAGGGACTCCTGAACGGTTGCAGGGGGCTCCTGAACGAGAGGGACAGTGGGCTCTTGGGCACATGATGAACAGAATTGGGACCCATGCTTTGACGGCAGTGAAGCGTTGCATGCAATGCAGGCGGCATATACTACAGTGTAGTTTTTGTTAGCCTTTTTAGCGTCCTTTGATTGCGACATATTACAGCAATTAGGAGCCTGCTGCAGCAGAAGGGTTAATCGCTGTGCCGACCTAGTCACAGCGTACACTTACCCAGGTCCTGTGTGAACCAGGAAAGGAAGAGAATGGCATCTGCAGCGCTGCTCCACAAAAAAGATGGCGCCCGAGACTATAGAAACGCTTCTCGTGTGAAACGAGGAGCGTCAGAGGAAGTGGGAGGAGAAGGGGAGGGATCAGGAGAGAGCCCCATGTGAACCAATACTGGCCAATAGCGTGCAAGGTGGGCGGGGATGTTCGGCCCGCCCACTTCCTTTGAGGCCTACCCCGGCCTGAAGCCGGGGACTAAATTTAAAAATTGCGGCCTATGCCGGCTCGAAGCCGGGGGCTAAATTTTTGTTGCGGCCTACCCCGGAACCGAAGCCGGGGACTATATTTAAGGCTGTGGCCTGGCGCGATTGTTAGCGCTAGCGGCGCGGTGCTAAATCGCAGCGGCGCAATACCGCTGCGGCCGCGATGTGATGTCAAAGCAGTCGCGGCAACATGTGGCCGATTCGTTCTCCAGATATACTCACTGCGGAGAGATGCCCGAAGATGAAGACCGCAGGACTACAGCAACCACGGCCGTACTTCCTCAACCCACCATCCCCTTTCATTAGGGGGGTGGAGAGGGATCTCTCATGCGACCAGACCGCCAACGCTTCAGGAGAGGTGAGCGGGATATTCATACATGGTGCCACGTAAAACCATCAACCAGATCGTGGGATATCTCATGGGGAGAGCGGCCTGTTTGTAAGGATCTGTCGCCCCATGGTAGCGTGGCAGGAGGGATTCGTGGAGGCGACACTCGCACGATGCCGCCTGTTGTTGGTTTTTGGGAGATCGTGACTTTTCGTACAAGTCCCGTCGCCCATCCGTGCGTGAAGAAAGAAAAATAAAAAAGTGGGGTCTGAGTGCAGACCCTAGTGCCTCCTACAGACACTAAGCAAGAACTGGTTCAGGATTGAGCCAACAGGAGGTGTATACTGCAGGAGGAGGAGTTAATCTTTTGTGCTTAATGATTTGCTTAGTGTCCTCCTAGTGGCAGCAGCATAAACCCACGGTCTGTGTGTCCCCCAATGAGGCGATGGAGAAATACGCTATGACAATGCTAAAGCTGGCTGGGTTGAGGAAAGGACCTCACAGGTTCAGTTCCTTCCTCATGTGCAGCTAGGCTCCGCCTCCACTGCTATCTCCTTTCTGAGCCTTTCATTGTCATTTTGTAATTCACTCATTTCCTCTCTTATTTTCTGGAGAGCTGACTTGAACTCACATTTCAGCTTATTGATCTCATTTGTTGCTTGGTCATTTGCATTTCTATGTGAGTTTCTTTGAAGTTCTTCCTAAAGGTACTGCCACACTAAACGTTCCCGCTAACGATCACGATAACGACGCTATCGTTGGTGTGATCGTTTTAAGGTCGCTAGTAGGGTTGAGCGTTCCGATACTGCAAATATCGGGTATCGGCCGATATTAGCTGTATCGGAATTCCGATTCCGAGTTCCGATATTTTCGTCTTATCGGATACCGGAATCGGGATTGTCACTGTCACTGTCAGTGTCCGTCGGTCGGGTCTGTCAGGAGTCAGCGGCACTTACCTGGCAGAAGATCTCCGGCGGTCACGGCCTGGACTGCTTGATGGCCGCAATCTTCTTTCCCCGGCGGTCACATGCAGTTTCTCGCGATAACTGCAGTGACTGCTGGGTAATCCCGGCCGTAAAGCAGTCAGTCCGATGACGTCACCGCCGGGGAAGCAGGTAATCAGCTGTGCTGCGCCGGGATGTCAGGCTCTGCCTGTCATTGCGATGTAGCAGAGCTGGATCGTCGTGGGACTGTCGTTATGGACTGCGTCGGACAGGTGGTATACTGTTGGTTTGTTTTTTTTCTTTTTTTACAGGAGATCGATGGCGTCGCAGGAATGAGAGTACAATAAAATTAATGAAAACTGTGTTGTCTCTTTTATTTCATTAAAAGACTTTTTTCTTGCTTTGTCTTTTTTTTATGCATTTAATAACTTTGGGATTAATAATGGATCGGTGTCTTATTGACACCTCTCCATTATTAACCGGGCTTATTGTCACCGTGCAATCAACGGTGACATTAACCCCTTATTACCCCCTTGCCACCGCTACAGGGCAAGTGGGAAGAGCCGGGTAAAGTGCCACAATTGGCACATCTTTTGATGCGCCAAATGTGGGGCTGCTGTAGCCTGGTATTATCAGGCTGTTGAGGGCCAAAATCCATGGGCCTTGACAGTCTTTTAATACCAGGCCGCAGCAGTCTGCATTTTACTTGGCTGGTTAACAAAAATAGGGGGGATCCCCACGCCGTTTTTTTTTCGAGGGGATCCCCTATTTTTGTTAACCAGCCAAGCTAAGCAGACTGCTGTGGCCTGGTATTATCAGGCTTGCAAGGTCCATGGATATTGGATCCTTACCAGCCTGAAAAAACCAGGCCTCAGCGGTCTGCTTCATCTGGCTGGTTAACAAAAATAGGGGGGACCCCACGCCAATTTTTTTCGAGGGGATCCCCTATTTTTGTTAATCAGCCAAGATATGCAGACTGCTGTGGCCTAGTATTATCAGGCTGGCAAGGTCCATGGATCTTGGCTCCTTAACAGCCTGAAAATCCAGGCCTCAGCGGTCTGCTTCATCTGGCTGGTTAACAAAAACAGGGGGGACCCCACGCCATTTTTTTTTCGAAGGGAACCCTATTTTTGTTAATCAGTTCCCTCTGACGTCACTGATTGTGTCCCTGGCTGACCTGAAGTGAAAGTGGAAAGCAATCAATTAAGCTTTCCACTTAAGGGCCCGTCTCACATAGCGATATCGCTACCGAGATCGCTGCTGAGTCACTAGTTTTGTGACGCAGCAGCGAGCTCACCAGCGATATCGCTGTGTGTGACATTCAGCGACGATCAGCCCCCCTGCCGGGTATCGCTGATCGTCGCTGAAATGTCAGGACCTTTTTTTGATCGCTGGTTTCCCGCTGACAGGCACGCATCGCTGCGTGTGACAGGCGGGAGACCAGCGATCCGCTGGTAACCAAGGTACACAGCGGGTTTCCAGGCGCGGGGCTGTGCCTAGAAACCCGCTGTGTACCTTGGATACCAGCGCCCTGATGCAGGGAGCTGGTATCCAAGGTACACAGCGGGTTTCCAAGCGCTGCGCGGTGCCTGGAAACCCGCTGTGTACCTTGGTTACCAGCGGATCGCTGGTCTCCCGCCTGTCACACGCAGCGATGCGTGCCTGTCAGCGGGAAACCAGCGATCAAAAAAAGGTCCTGACATTTCTGCGACGATCAGCGATACCCGGCAGGGGGGCTGATCGTCGCTGAATGTCACACACAGCGATATCGCTGGTGAGCTCGCTGCTGCGTCACAAAACTTGTGACTCAGCAGCGATCTCGGTAGCGATATCGCTATGTGAGACGGGCCCTTAAGCGATGTTACCCGCAGTGTCGCTGTCCCAGATCGCTGCCTGAGCTGCCTGTTTGGCAGCTCAGCAGCGATCATGTAGCGATACACCAGCGATCCTGACAAGTGCATATCGTTGTCGGGATCGCTGGTGTATCGTTATGTGACACCCAGCCTTTACTCTCCTGTCAGGCAGGAGAGGAACTCATTCATTTGGGGTTTACTGTGAGGCTGCAGCATTAGCTGCGGTCCCTGCAGTAAACATTAACCCTTTCTGAAGGATTACACCGTGGGACCTGACTGTGCATGGGATAGGTAAGAATAATTTTGCTTTTTTATTTTATTTTTATTACAGGAAATGGTTTTTGCAGTAAAATAAAATATGGTCAAAAACATGTGTCTTTATTTCATTAAAATGATTTTTAATTAAAGTGTGTGTGTTTTATTTTTATTTCATGCAATAGGATTAATAATTGATAGTTGTCTAATTGACAGCTCTCAATTATTAACCTGGCTTAAGGTCACCTTTCAATAGCAAGGTGGCTTTAACCCCATATTAACCCATTCGCCACCGCTACAGGGCAATGGGAATAGACGGGCAAAGTGCCAGAAAGGGCGAATCTAATTATAGATTTGTCTTTCCTGGGGTGTCTGGGGGCAGATGTTAGTAGCCAGGGGGGGGCAAAAATAATGGTCCCTCTCTGGGCTATTATTATCTGCCCCCACTCACTGGCTTTGTCTGTCTGGTTGCGAAAATAGGGCGGGAGCCCACGCATTTTTTTTCAGCAATTTTACACCTCATATATATATATACATGTCATTGAATTTGTGACACATATATATATATATTTATATTTGTAGTTCATACACTTCTACATAGTATAATAGCCGCTAATTCAATTGCCGGCTTTTGTGAAAATGCAGAACCCGACATGAAATGACACTTGGTGTACATAGGGTTAACCATGTCTTTTCATGTCCTTTGCTATCTAATTTGCACAAACAATTAAATCAGACTATGTGTGCAAAATTTCACACCTGTAGGGGTTAATTAAAGGTGTAAATTCGTAGCAAAAAAGTCCGTTTTTTTTACAACGAATTTACACCTTTAATTAACCCCTACAGGTGTGAAATTTTGCACACATAGACTGATTTAATTGTTTGTGCAAATCAGATAGCAAACGACATGAAAAGAGATGGTTAACCCTATGTACACCAAGTGTCATTTCATGTCGGGTGCTTCTGTCTTTTCACTGAAGCCGGCTTTACCCGGCAATTGAATCAGAGGATATTTTACTATGTAGAAGTGTATAAACTATACATATATGTATATATATATGTCACAATGACATGTATATATATATATATATATGTATTCTATGTGTGTATATTTAGTGTTTACAAGGAAAGAATGGGGTTTTTTTAGTTGCGATATTTTGTTCCCATAGACTTACATGGGACTTCCGGTATCGGTATCGGGTATCGCCGATATTTTAGTGATATCGGCGATACCATTCCGATTCCGATACTTTAGGATATCGGAAAGTATCGCTCAACTCTAGTCGCTAGTAGCTGCCATACTTGACGATCTCATTAACGTCGCATCAGCGGTTAGCGATCTTTTTAACGACTTTGGCGGTCGTTGGGATGTGCCACACTGCATGTACTGTGAAAGATCACGACCTCGATAGGCGTGACTGAGCGCGACCTTTTGCACGCCCCTCGTCACAGATTGGTGGTCACTATGTATGTCATAGATATTTATCACAGCTCTCCCGCTTTGTGATTGGATGACCGCGTCATAAAAGACGAAGTATCAGCACTCCTCTCCATTGCTCTCGAGCAGAAGCGGTTCTTTCACCCAGTGTGTCCTGCTAGTCTTGGTAGCTACTGCGATCCGGTTTACGCCACTATTTCGGTTGCTACGTTCTTCGTTGGAGTTTTTGCGATCCAGTCTGTGGCGTATCCTCTACGATCCAATTTGTGACGCTAGTTTCCCTTATTTTTTTTTTTTTCAGAATCACACAAGTTTTGTAAGGTAGGTAATTTTTTTTTGTCACATTTAATTTTTCTTTTGTCTTTAATTGTACCGATCCATTTTAGATCTCTGCTGTTGTTAACCATTGTCGTCCATCATGTTTTTTCATTGTTTTGTTCAGGCACGCCCACCATTTTATGATCCCAGCTCTATCTATGTTTACTCCTGCGTCGCCCACAACCACCATTTTATGATGACAGCTCTATCTATGTTTACTCCTGCGTCACCACCCACGCCCACCATTTTATGATCCCAGCTCTATCTATGTTTACTCCTGCGTCGCCCACAACCACCATTTTATGATGACAGCTCTATCTATGTTTACTCCAGCGTCACCACCCACGCCCACCATTTTATGATCCCAGCTCTATCTATGTTTACTCCTGCGTCGCCCACAACCACCATTTTCTGATCCCAGCTCTATCTATGCTTACTCCTGCGTCGCCCACAACCAACATTTTCTGATCCCAGCTCTATCTATGTTTACTCCTGCGTCGCCCACAACCACCATTTTCTGATCCCAGCTCTGTCTATGTTTACTCCTGCGTCGCCCACAACCACCATTTTCTGATCCCAGCTCTATCTATGCTTACTCCTGCATCGCCCACAACCACCATTTTGTGATCCCAGCTCTGTCTATGTTTACTCCTGCGTCGCCCACAACCACCATTTTATGATCCCAGCTCTATCTATGTTTACTCCTGCGTCGCCCACAACCACCATTTTCTGATCCCAGCTCTGTCTATGTTTACTCCTGCGTCGCCCACAACCACCATTTTCTGATCCCAGCTCTATCTATGCTTACTCCTGCGTCGCCCACAACCACCATTTTATGATGACAGCTCTATCTATGTTTACTCCTGCGTCACCACCCACGCCCACCATTTTATGATCCCAGCTCTATCTATGTTTACTCCTGCGTCGCCCACAACCACCATTTTATGATGACAGCTCTATCTATGTTTACTCCTGCGTCACCACCCACGCCCACCATTTTATGATCCCAGCTCTATCTATGTTTACTCCTGCGTCGCCCACAACCACCATTTTGTGATCCCAGCTCTATCTATGTTTACTCCTGCGTCGCCCACAACCACCATTTTATGATCCCAGCTCTATCTATGCTTACTCCTGCGTCGCCCACAACCACCATTTTCTGATCCCAGCTCTATCTATGTTTACTCCTGCGTCGCCCACAACCACCATTTTCTGATCCCAGCTCTGTCTATGTTTACTCCTGCGTCGCCCACAACCACCATTTTATGATCCCAGCTCTATCTATGTTTACTCCTGCGTCGCCCACAACCACTATTTTCTGATCCCAGCTCTGTCTATGTTTACTCCTGCGTCGCCCACAACCACCATTTTCTGATCCCAGCTCTATCTATGCTTACTCCTGCGTCGCCCACAACCACCATTTTGTGATCCCAGCTCTGTCTATGTTTACTGCTGCGTCGCCCACAACCACCATTTTGTGATCCCAGCTCTATCTATGTTTACTCCTGCGTCGCCCACAACCACCATTTTGTGATCCCTGCTGTGTTCTATGTTGTAGACTATGTAAGCATTTTATTTAACCATTCTGCTGTTCTCACATAATCATTTTTTATTACAGATGGCTGATAAGCAGGAGTTTTTGCGTGATTTTATCGAGCTGTACCGCACAATGCCGTGCCTCTGGAAAATTAAGTCTGCAGATTACTGTAACCGGTTGAAAAAGAAGGACGCCTACCAAAAACTGGCGGAGCTCTGCAGGAGCCATTACCCTGATGAACCGGCGGATGAGTCAACGGTTAAAAAACGGATTCAGGGCCTCCGCACGGTTTACAAAAAAGAGCTCAATAAAGTTATCAATTCAACCAAATCTGGAGCCGGGGCCGAAGAAGTTTATGTCCCCCAACTGTGGTACTTTGATCTGTTCGCTTTTACAAGGGACCAAGAAGTACCCAGACAAGGGACATCCATTTCGGATCTAGACCCAGTGATCCAGCCGGACTCCCCTGTCATACATGTAAGTACCTTTGTATTACAACACATTTTAATGTACATGCCAAAGTGGACTTAAATTTAAAAAATATTATTGTGAAATGTAGATAAAATGGCAGAATATATCCCTTCATGTACTGATAATTTATGTAGCTCAACGGTTGAGGCCTATCCATTTACAAGTGTCGTTTTCACAATTTTGCTGTATATGGGTGTTATAGTGTGAAAATAAATTTCTTTGTCTTTGTGATTTACCATTTGTTTTTTGTTCATGCAGGACACAGAAGAGGCTGTCTCCACACCTCAGACTGAAGAAGACAGCATGCCGGATCACATAGACGAAGTAGTCGAGCCACCATCATCTGTGCGGAGGCGGCTTTCACTTTCAGGAAGGAAAAGGAAGGCTCCCACCTCGTCTCCCACCTCGGCTACTCCTGAATTGGTGGAAATTGCAAAAAAACTTCTTACGGCAGAAAAAGAAACTAAAATAACTGGCTTTGCATATTTTGCGAATGAGAAGCTGCCTACTCTGGATCCTGTTCAGCGGCTTCATGCTGAGAGACTGATGTTAGAGGTACTGAATCAAGCGTCTTTTGGAAACCTGGACAACAGATATGTCGTCATGCCAAGACCGCAGTACCCGGACTACTCATGGCCGCACAATCCTGTGCCGAACCCAAACGCTGGTGCTCCCCCTTATTGTAATACACCGCAGAGGCAGCGTGGTAATGGCAACGATCCATCTTACCAGCAGTTGTAGTTTTTAAAATGTTTTACTAAAGTTTTTTTTTGGTTGTTTTTATATTTTTACATTGATACCTTTTTTAATAAAAATCTTATTTATCTAATGAATTGTGGTCTTTTCTTATGTGATGTCAACTATTAAAATGTTGTATTTTTATTACATCTACTTGTCACACATGGGGTCATGGGAGTACTAGCTATCATAGGTGTTCCATCATAGGGAAAAAATTAAATGAAAAAAATTAACATTTTTTTTAAGGCCCCTGGTCACACTACGCTAAAACCTTATACTAAAAATAATACACCACACCTGCGTAGATTAACGTAAAATATAAAATATATATTAATGTCATATATATATATATTTTTTTTTTTTTAAATAAAAATATAAAATTTAAATAAAAACAAAAAACAGTAACATAACAAAATAACAAAATATAAAAAAATAATAACAAACTACAAAATAATTAACAAAGAAAATAAATTACTGAGGGCCCCGGTGTCCAGCCGCTGCCCTCTCCAGCATCACCCCGTGGTGATGCAGAGCTCCCATGGTTCTTTGCAGCGCTGCGACCGCAGTATTAATGGCTGCCACAGCGCTGCTCAATTCCGCCATCAGCCGGCGGTGGGATACCAACAGGTTCTGGGCAGTCGGGATTTCTGTGGAGGTAAAGGTAACAGTTAAGGCCGGGGTCACACTGGCGACAAAATCGGACGACTGCAATGCGATGAAAAATCGTATTGCAGTCTGCCCTATGTTAATCTATGGAGCAGCTCCCAGTATCAGATTTTTTGTGGTCCGTTTTAAACGTCCGTGTGCAATCGCAGCATGCTGCGATTGTCACCGATTGTGGGTCAACTATTGCCAATGTAAGTCTATGGGAGCGATGAAAAATCTGATTACAAACGGACCGCATGTGTGACTTGCGATGAAATCGCATCAGTGTCCTTTAGAAAAGCCGGCAATTCATCCCCAGCTATACTGTAAAATCACACTGACAGCTTTAATAAAGAATCGAATCAATACATATCCACACATAGAATCCACATATATATATATTTATAGTTGCTAGACTTCTACATACTGTACTAGCCGCTAATTCAATTGCCGGCTTTAGTGAAATCACAGAAGCCGACATGAAATGATACATTGTTTCCACACAGTTAACCATGTAATTTCCTGTATTTTGATATTTGTTTAGAACTTACAATTACATGAGTGTATTTGTGCAAAATTTCAGACATGTAGGGGTTAATTAAAGGTGTAATTTCGTTGAAAAAAATGCGTGGGCTCCCGCTGTATTTTCTCCACCAGACAGACAAAGCAAAGCGAGTGGGGGCAGATAATAACAGCCTAGGGAGGGTACATTTTTGTGCCCCCCCTGGCTACTAACATCTGCCCCCAGACACCCCAGAAAGGGCAAATCTATAATTAGATTTGCCCTTTCTGGCACTTTGCCCGTCTATTCCCATTGCCCTGTAGCGGTGACGAATGGGTTAATAATCTCACCTTACTGTCACCTTAGTATTGAAAGGTGACCTTAAAGGTACTGCCACACTAAACAATCCCGCTAGCGATCACGATAACGACGCATACTAATGCGATCGCTAGCGGGATTGTTTCTATATCGCTAAGTGCGGCCACATTTAGCGATATAGTTAACGACGCTATCGCCGTTAGCGATCTTCTTAACGACTTTAGCGGTACAAAAGTACCGCTAAATCGCTAAGAAAAGGTGCCACACTAGCGATATATACTTACCCAGCGGGAGCGCCGACGAGAAAATAGGGTCCGGAACGATTCCAGCGACGAGCGAGATCACAGCAGGAAGCTCGTCGCTGGCAGATGCCGCACTGAACAACATCGCTAACGGGATCGCTAAATAGTGACGTTTTTTAGCGATCCCGTTAGCGATATTGTTCAGTGTGGCATACCCTTAAGCCAGGTTAATAATTGAGAGCTGTCAATTAGACAACTATCAATTATTAATCCTATTGTATGAAAGAAAAATCAAACACACACAGTTTAATAAAAAATAAGTTTAATGAAATAATCACACAGTTTTTGACCATATTTTATTTTCCTGCTAAAACCATTTCCTGTAATAAAATAAAATAAAAAAGCAAAATTATACTTACCAATCCGATGTACAGTCAGGTCCCACGGTGTAATCCATCAGAAAGGGTTAACAGGTTAAAGGTCGCAGAGAGCTAATAATGCTGTCTCAGACCTGTATTCCCCTGAATGAATAAGTTCCTCTCCCAGCGAAAGTAGAGGAATAGATTCATGAATGGAGCTTAATTGATTTATTGCCAATTTAACTTTAGTGACCTGACCTAAAGGGAAAGTGGACACAATCAATTAAGCTTCATTCATGAAACACATCCTCTCCTGTCGCCAGGAGAGGAACTTATTCATTCAGGAGCTTTGAGCTGAGCATGCAGGATTACTTGCACTGCTTGGCTCAAAGCTAGTTAACCCTTTGTGAAGGATTACAGCGTGGGACGTGACAGATCAGCGGAATAGGTAAGAATAATGTTTTTTTATTTTTTTATCTTTATTTTAGGAGATCAATGGCTTCGCACGGATTAAGTGTAAAATAAAATATGGTCAAAAAAATGTGTTTTTATTTCATTAAAATTAATTTTTATTAATGTGTCTGTGTTTTTTTAATTTACTTCAATAGGATTAATAATTGATAGTTGTCTAATTGACAGCTCTCAATTATTAACCTGCCTTAAGGTCACCTTTCAATACTAAGGTGACAGTAAGGTGAGATTATCAACCCATTCGCCACCGCTACAGGGCAATGGGAATAGACGGGCAAAGTGCCAGAAAGGGCGAATCTAATTATAGATTTGCCCTTTCTGGGGTGTCTGGGGGCAGATGTTAGTAGCCAGGGGGGGCACAAAAAAAAGTACCCTCCCTAGGCTATTATTATCTGCCCCCACTCGCTTGCTTTGTCTGTCTGGTGGAGAAAATAGCGCGGGAGCCCACGCATTTTTTTTAAACGAATTTATACCTTTAATTAACCCCTACATGTCTGCAGTTTTGCACACATACACTCATGTAATTGTTAGTGAAAATCATATATCAAACTACATGAAATGACATGGTTAAATGTATGTAAACCATGTGTCATTTCATGTCGGCTTCTGTGATTTCACAGAAGCCGGCAATTGAATTAGCGGCTATAACAGTATGTAGAAGTCTAGGAACTATAAATATATGTATATATATATATATGTCACAATGACATGTATATATATATATATACATATATATATATGTGTTCTATGTGTATATATCTATTATTTTTTTTGTGATTGAAATACTATTCTTTTGGATCCATTATATGTCAGTTTTGCAAGCCTGTGAGAAAATCTCGCAAGTCGGATGAAAATCGGATGTTACAAGGTACACACACATGCGACTAAATCGCATCTTTGAAGGAAAATCGGATGCCAGAAGGATGTGTGATGTTTGCATTTTGATCCGACAATCGACCGTCTAAAACGGACCGATTTTTTGTCGTTGTGTGTGACCCCAGCCTAATAGTGAATTCTGTTGCAACATCTACATGTACATGTTATGTTAATTAACACTTACGGCTTTCCTCAGAGGACCCGCTGACCGACCACCCAGGACCTGATGGTCCGCCGGCTAGGGAAACACAGAAAAAAAAATAATATCACAACAGCCATTACATATAAGACCTTACAAAGTTCTCAAACATGTCTGAAGCTTATATAATGTGCGTTAATTACCTGATGGGGAGCCTGCATCCGTGTGACGGGATGATGCTGGAGAGAAGGCAACGTCGGGGAAGGGCTGGAACACACAGAGTCATGAGGGGGGGTTGCTGGCGGTGAAGGGGTGGAGAGATGAGGTGATGCTGGTGGTGGAGGGGTAGCCGGGGAAGGAGAAGATGGAGGTGGAGGGGTAGCTGGGGACGGTGGAGCAGCTGGTGAAGGTGGTGCTGTAAATTAAATATACAATTCAGAATCCCCATTATCACTGGCGGTACTCCCATCGCTGCCTGCAACATGCAACATCACTGGCGGTACTCCCATTGCTGCCTGCAACATCACTGGCGGTACTCCATCGCTGCCTGCAACATGCAACATCACTGGCGGTACTCCCATCGCTGCCTGCAACATCACTGGCGGTACTCCCATCGCTGCCTGCAACATGCAACATCACTGGCGGTACTCCCACGGCGGGCGCGCTTGCACGCGTTCATGTGCGTTTGTCGTGCGCTGCGCTCTCCAGATACCCTCATGAATACTCACTCAGAGGCCTGCGGAGCTGCGCCCGGATGCTGGCGACCCTATCGCGTGAGCGGTATCGCAGGTCCGCCAGCTTCTTCCTGATTTGCGCTTTTGTGCGCAGCACATTGAACCTCCTCTGCAGGCCCCGCTGGATCCTCTGCAGGCATACCCTTTTGTGGCGCATTGGATGCGCCACAGGTAGCCTGCAGTGGTAGTCCCAGAGGTCCGTCTTCTTTATGAGATAACGTACCTCCTCGTCTGTCCATTTTGGGCCGCGCTGTCTGTGTCTCGCTGCCGCCATTGCCGCCATCACAAACAGCGTATTGGGCGACGCCAGCGCCATGACGTCACAGCGTGCGCACGTTACGTGCGGCCGCACCGCGACGCAAAACGGTTTTGCGATTGAAAAGTGACCGCAGCAGCCGTGCGGCAGCCAAGCACAGATATGAGATGCTGTTGCAATCGCAATACCACTGTTCCAAGGTAGGCGATCACAATGGCGTGTCATGTCTTTATGGCTGGGGCTCGTGACAATCTTCACCTTGCAAATCACAAATGGCTTTTTGCATATCTGTTTGCATATCTGTGTAGCTGCAGTGTGAGTAGTCACATTGCGATCATAATGACGTCGCATATCTTGATGGCTGGGGCTCGCTAATCCCCTTTGCAAGTCACAATGGCTTTTTACATAGCATGAGTAGTCACATTGCGATCATAATGACGTCGCATATCTTGATGGCTGGGGCTCGCTAATCCCCTTTGCAAGTCACAATGGCTTTTTGCATAGCGTGAGTAGTCACATTGCGATCACAATAACGTCGCATATCTTGATGGCTGGGGCTCGCTAATCCCCTTTGCAAGTCACAATGGCTTTTTGCATAGCGTGAGTAGTCACTTTGAGATCACAATAACGTCGCATATCTTGATGGCTGGGGCTCGCTAATCCCCTTTGCAAGTCACAATGGCTTTTTGCATAGCGTGAGTAGTCAAATTGCGATCACAATAACGTTGCATATCTTGATGGCTGGGGCTCGCTAATCCCCTTTGCAAGTCACAATGGCTTTTTGCATAGCGTGAGTAGTCAAATAGTGATCACAATAACGTCGCATATCTTGATGGCTGGGGCTCGCTAATCCCCTTTGCAAGTCACAATGGCTTTTTGCATAGCGTGAGTAGTCACTTTGAGATCACAATAACGTCGCATATCTTGATGGCTGGGGCTCGCTAATCCCCTTTGCAAGTCACAATGGCTTTTTGCATAGCGTGAGTAGTCACATTGCGATCACAATGACGTCGCATATTTTGATGGCTGGGGCTCGCTAATCCCCTTTGCAAGTCACAATGGCTTTTTGCATAGCGTGGGTAGTCACATTGCGATCACAATAACGTCGCATATCTTGATGGCTGGGGCTCGCTAATCCCCTTGCAAATCACAATGGCTTTTTGCATAGCGTGAGTAGTCACATTGCGATCACAATAACGTTGCATATCTTGATGGCTGGGGCTCGCTAATCCCCTTGCAAATCAATGGCTTTTTGCATATCTGTATGCATATCTGTGTAGCTGTGTGTGAGTAGTCACATTGCGATCACAATGACGTCGCATATCTGTGAATAGCTGATTCCCTGGTGAATGTTGACCTTTACCTCCCAAGAATTTTCAAATATATGTATAACAATTTTTTAATCTTTCATATTATGACTAAAATATATATATTATATATTTAAACTTTATATATGCAGCTGTGGTGTATTAACTGTTATATATAATTATAATGTTTGAACGCTAGTGAGACCATAAGCCCTTAAAATAATAGTAAATATTTGAAACTTTTTTCTTTATTTTTTTAACAATTAACTCCTATGACTGCTGGTACTCCCATGACCCCGTGTGTGACAAGTAGATACAATGTAAAACCAAAAATAGACAACAAAAAAGCCTTTGAAAAGATTTTAAAAACTACAGCAGCTGGTAACATGTCTCGTTGCCATCCCCATTACTCCCTCCCCACATCTCACCCATCATTAGCCCTTCTCCCATATTGGTAAAATAATTGAAAAAAACACGAATGCATTTTTAAAATAAAAATATTTTATTATCAAAACATTGTTAAAAAAAAGGGTAAAGTCAAACATTATAAAAATCAAACTAGACCTGATGCTGCCAACTCACTGCACCAGGCCCATTAAAGTAATGGCAGTACTTGTCTCGGCCGGCCTTCGCATCGTCCTTGCTCCTGCCTTGATTGACTGGTTGAAGGCCTGCAATAGCGGGATCATTGTCACACCATTCTCCAAGCACCACGTCACCATTGTTGTCCGAGTCCATGAATCCTGGCGGACTGTAAGTACCAGCATCACGTTTTCGTAGAAAATTGTGCAGCACACAACAGGCCAACACCACAGAGTCTATGGATTCCAGCTTCATGTTGATTGGAGTGTGGAAAACCCTGAAGCGGTTGGCCATTATGCCGAAGGCATTCTCCACAACGCGCCGTGCCCTAGACAGTCTGTAGTTAAAAATCCGCCTTTCCCCTGTCAAAGTCTTTTGTGGATATGGTTTAACAAGATGCTCATGAAGGGGGAAGGCTTCATCACCCACAAACACAAAGTTTAGGTTGGCGGTGTTGTCCATGTTGGTTGGCAAGTTAAGTTTATTATTCAACAACCGTTCACCAAAACTTGTGTGCTCCAAAACGCCACCGTCAGAAACCCTTCCATTAATGCCAACATTAACGTCAATAAATTCATAATTGGCATTAACAAGGGCCATGAGGATCACGCTGAAGTAGCCCTTGTAGTTATGAAAAAAGGATCCGCTGTTGGCTGGTTGCGTGATCCGCACATGTTTGCCATCCAAGGCACCACCACAGTTTGGGAACTGCCAAATCCTTTCAAAATCAGAGGCAATAATTTGCCATTCCGCCACTGATTTGGGAAAAGGCATGTAGCTCCGTAAACTGCGGACGATGGCGTTGCATGTCTCCGGAATTAGTTCTCCAAGCAGCGACCGAGAAATTGCAGCAGAATATTGCAAATCCTTCATTGAACGTCCGGTTGCCAGAAATCGCAGCGTTACTGCCAAACGTTCCTCTGCTGAAACAGCTGCACGCATCCGGGTATCCTGCCGTTCAATGAGTGGCCTCACAGCTTCCAGTAGGAGCTTGAATGAATCCTCCGACATCCGTAGATAATTCCGGAAATCCTGCGGATTCTTCTCCTGCAACTCCCTCACTAGATGCATGTGTGAGAATTTGGACCTCTACTCCAGCCATTCTCTGGTCCACATGCGACGCTTTCGCTTGAAGCGCCTCTCTTCCACCCGCGCCTCTTCCTGACAATCTGCCTCCATAGATAGTGCAACTGCCACAATCACACGCTCCGCGGTGGAGAGGTTCATTATGTGCAACCTGTACGGTAAAGAAGAGAAAAGTTAATTACTAATTAATTACTATTAATAAAGTGTTTAAACAAAATAAAATAAAGAATAGAATAAAAAATATATAAAAAAAAATAAACTTTTCTGTTAACATTTAATATACAGTTTACAAGTGTCTACAATGGTGGGGGGTGTAAACTAAATAAAGCAGACGAAAAAAAAAAAAATCAGGTCAGGGGTGTTAAATATATAAAGCAGACAAAAAAAATAAGGTTAAAAAACATTATCAAACAACATCACAAATAATATGTACCTTGAATCAAAATATCCCGAAGATCCAAATGAGGATGGATGGTGCTCTAGCGACTCAGACAGATCGCAAAAACCCACCACTGCGCCACAAACAGGATCGCAAAACTCCGACACGCGATACTATCCTCGCAACAACGCAAAAAGAGACCCATAAAGTGCTCTGGAAACAATGGATGGGGGCGCAGTTATTATAGCTGAGATGATGTTGTGGTCACCAATCAGAGCTGTAGGGCGTTAACAAAAGTAAACAAAGTCCCGCCTGCGCCGCTGACTAATACGTCGTTAACGAGGTCGCACATCGTTCACAAAAAGGTGCCAGACACAGCGATATAGCGTCACCAGCGGGACGCCAACGATCAAAATACGGTCCAGAACTCTAGTGAACGATCAGCGAGATCACAGCAGGGGCCACGTCATTACTACATGCCACACACAACTACGTCGCTAACGAGATAGCTAAATAGTGACGTATTTTAGCGATCTCGTTAACAACCTTGTTTAGTGTGGCATACCCTTTAATTTGAACCAAGTCTCCTTCTAATTGAGATAGACAGTCTCTGATGGTCTCAGGGGAGAGGTGTGAAGTGTTGGGGGTTGAAGAGCTGTGCCTGGAGGACTCTGTAGAGATGTGAGCATTAGAAATGGCCTCTGGAAGTGGCTTTTTAAAGGTACTGCCACACTAAACAATCCCGCTAGCGATCACGATAACGACGCATACTAATGCGATCGCTAGCGGGATTGTTTCTATATCGCTGATAGCGGCTTAACTTAGCGATGTCGTTAGGACGCTATCGCGGTTAGCGATCTCCTTAACGACTTTAGCGGTACAAAAGTACCGCTAAATCGCTAAGAAAAGGTGCCACACTCAGCGATAATACTTACCCAGCGGGAGCACCGACGATAAAATAGGGTCCGGAACGATGTCAGCGACGAGCGAGATCACAGCAGGATCTCAGCAGGGGCCACGTCGCAGGTAGATGCCGCACACTACAACATTTCTAACGGGATCGCTAAATAGTGACGTTTTTTAGCGATCCTGTTAGCGATGTTGTTTAGTGTGGCATACCCTTAAGGATTTGAGCCTGTTCTTTGATATCAGTAAAATGGTCTTCAAACTGCTGCAGATTGTCCTCAGTCCCTTGCACCATGACGGTGCCAGTGTTGTACAGAGTTATAGTGAGTGAGTGTGTGTCATCTTCTGCGTTGTTTTTAATCTGCCGCAGTATTAGTGTTGCACTGAGTATTGTTTATACTGCTTGACAGGGCGTGTGCCAGGCTGAGAGATGGTCTGTGGGAATACACGTTGTTCTGCTTTTTTCTTCATCTTTAGTGTAATCAGAATAGGGTTTCTGGATTCTCCCTCATTGCGTTTCCTTTCTGCTTTTACTGCTCTTTGCCCTGTGGTGTCTCCATATCTGACCCTGGTGTGCTGTGTCTCCAGCATGTGCTTGCCATTTACTTCTAATTGTGTTTTCATTTTGTGTTATATAGTAATTATAATCCTTATTCTAAGAAGATAGATTTGTAGGAAGTCTATAGTTGTTGTTGGGTTGCAGGATGGTCCTACCTTGGATGCTAGGTTCTGGATGTCAGATGAATGCTGCCTGTGTGCAGTCTGTCCTCAAGGTTCTTCTTTGCCCTTTAATCCTCTATTTCTTCCTCTTTCATAAAAATCAAGTCCAGCTCAGTCCAGGTCCCTTTTCTGTCCGCGGAGTTGATTTTTCAGGTTTTATCTTACAGTTGGCTCATTACAAGGTATAATGATGGAAATTCAGGAGCTCATCTCATTGCTTCTTCTCCTAGGATGGTGGGCGGATCTTATATCTACAAGAATTATACTGGGGCCATCGTTAATCACAGTATATACTGACAGAGCCATACAGTCTATATCTACAGTAATTTACTGAGGAGCCATCAGTCTATCCGTATTTTCTGCGAGTCATACAGTCTATATCTACGTATATATACCTGACAGGAGCCCTCACAGTCTATTCACAGTAATATTACGACAGGAGCCCTACGTCTATATCCAATTTATACTGCAGGAGCCATCAGTCTATATCTACAGTAATATATACCTGACAGGAGCCAATACAGTCTATATCTCAGTTAATATTACCTGACAGGAGCCGTTACAGTCTATATCTACAGTAATTATACCTGAAGGAGCCATACAGTCTATATCTACAGTTAATATATATCTGACAGGAGCCTACAGTCTATATCTACAGTATATATACCTGACAGGAGCCCGTTACAGTCTATATCTACAGTAATATATACCTGACAGGAGCCCATACAGTCTATATCTACATAATATATACCTGACAGGAGCCCTCACAGTCTTATCTACAGTAATATATACCTGACAGGAGCCCGTTACAGTCTATATCTACAGTAATATATACCTGACAGGAGCCGTACAGTCTATCTACAGTATATTATACCTGACAGGAGCCGTACAGTCTATATCTACAGTAATATATACTACAGGAGCCCATACAGTCTATATCTACAAGTAATATATACTGACAGGAGCCTACAGTCTATATCTACAGTAATATATACCTGACAGGAGCCCTAAGTCTATATCTACAGTAATATATACCTGACAGGAGCCTACAGTCTATATCTACATAATATATACCTGACAGGAGCCCTACAGTCTATTCTACAGTAATATATACCTGACAGGAGCCCGTACAGTCTATTCTACAGTAATATATACCTGACAGGAGCCCTTACAGTCTATATCTACAGTAATATATACTGAACAGGAGCCCATACAGTCTATTCTACAGTAATATATACCTGACAGGAGCCTCACAGTCTTATCTACAGTAATATATACCTGACAGGAGCCCGTACAGTCTATATCTACAGTAATATATACTGACAGGAGCCCTACAGTTATCTACATATATATATACCTGACAGGAGCCCTCACGTCTATATCTACAGTAATATATACCTGACAGGAGCCCGTACAGTCTATATTCTACAGTAATATATACCTGACAGGAGCCTTACAGTCTATATCTACAGTAATATATATCTACAGGAGCCTACAGTCTATCTACATATTATTACCTGACGGAGCCCGTACAGTCTATTCTACAGTAATATATACCTGACAGGAGCCTTACAGTCTATATCTACAGTAATATATATCTACAGGAGCCATACAGTCTATCTACAATAATATATACCTGACAGGAGCCCTCACAGTCTATATCTACAGTAATATATACCTGACGGAGCCCGTACAGTCTATATCTACAGTAATATATACCTGACAGGAGCCATTACAGTCTATCTACAATAATATATACTGACAGGAGCCCTACAGTCTATTCTCAGTAATTTATACCTGACAGGAGCCAGTACAGTCTATATTTACAGTATATTATACCTGACAGGAGCCTTACAGTCTATATCTCAGTAATATATATCTAACAGGAGCCCATACGTCTTCTACAGTTATCTAATAATATTATACCTGACAGGAGCCCTCAAGTATTACATAATATATACTACAGGAGCCCTCACAGTCTTCTACAGTAATTATACCGAAGGGCCGTACAGTTAACTACGTATATATACCTGACAGGAGCCCTAAGTCTATCTACAATAATATATACCTGACAGGAGCCTCGTCTTTTACAGTAATATATACTGACAGGAGCCCTACAGTTATTACATAATATATACTGACGGAGCTACAGTCATATCTACGTAATAATACTAACAGGAGCCTACAGTCTATTACAATATATACCTGACGAGCCTCAGTCTTATCTACAGTATAATACGAAGGAGCCTACAGTTATCTCATATATACTGAGGAGCCTCAGTTTTACATATTACTGACAGGAGCCTCACAGTTATATCTACAGTATATATACCTGACAGGGCCCTACGTCATATCTCGATATACCTGACAGAGCTACAGTTATATCTCATAATTACTACAGGAGCCTACAGTTTACAATATTATACCTGACAGGAGCCCTAAGTTATATCTACATAATATACTGAAGGAGCGTACAGTCTATATTACAGTATATACTACAGGCCCATACAGTTATCTCATATTTACCTGACAGGACTCCGTCATATTACAGTAATATATACTGACAGGAGCCCGTACAGTCTATATCTCGTAATATATACGCGGGCTTACAGTCTATCTCATAAATATACACAGGAGCCTACAGTTATCTACAATATATATACACGGGCCCTACAGTTATATTCATATAATACTGACAGGAGCCCGTCAGTCATATCTACATATATACTACAGGACCTCAGTCTCTACATAATATACTGACAGGAGCCCCAAGTCTAATCTACAGTTATACCTGCAGGAGCGTACAGTCTTATCTACAGTAATTACTGACAGGAGCTACAGTCTATATCTACATAATATATATACAGAGCCTACGTCTATCTACATATATATACTACGGAGCCCTACAGTCTATATCTACAGTAATATATACCTGACAGGAGCCCGTACAGTCTATATCTACAGTAATATATACCTGACAGGAGCCCATACAGTCTATCTACATATATATATACCTGACAGGAGCCCTCACAGTCTATATCTACAGTAATATATACTGACAGGAGCCCGTACAGTCTATATCTACAGTAATATATACCTGACAGGAGCCCATACAGTCTATATCTACAATAATATATACCTGACAGGAGCCCTACAGTCTATATCTACAGTAATATATACCTGACAGGAGCCGTACAGTCTATATCTACAGTATATATACCTGACAGGAGCCTGTACAGTCTATATCTACAGTAATATATATCTAACAGGAGCCCTACAGTCTATCTACAATATATATACCTGACAGGAGCCCTCACAGTCTATATCTACAGTAATATATACCTGACAGGAGCCCGTACAGTCTATATCTACAGTATATATACCGAAGGAGCCATTACAGTCATTATACTATATTCTGACAGGACCTTCACAGTCTATATTCAAATATACCTGACAGGAGCCCGTACAGTCTATCTACAGTAATATACCTGACAGGAGCCCATACAGTCTATATCTACAATAATATATACCTGACAGGAGCTTTACAGTTATATCTACAGATAATACTACAGGACCTACAGTATATCTACATAATAATACCTGACAGAGCCGTACATCTTCTACGTAATAAACTAGCGTCTTATTACAATTACAACCTAGTTATCTCAGATAATAGACCTCATATCTTACGCAGCCACTTACAATAAAATACTAGCCTACTCTATCTACTATTCTAGCGTACTTTTCTAACGAAGAGCCTAATTTAATATACGAACTAAGTCTCTACATATAAACGAGAGCCTACAGTCATTCCGTATATAACTAAGGACCCTATATCCGTAATATACCTCGGCCACTATACATACTAGAGCTCTAATCACATTACCAGACCACAGTCTTATATAAATACTGACGACTACTCATATCATAAATATACCGAGAGCCAATCTTACAAATACTGAAGAGCCATCTTAAGTATATTACCTGACAGCACTTATCAAAATAAACGACAGGACTCTTCACATATATACAGAGCTCGTTTCTAATATCTGAGGCTCTATTACATATACCAGACCTCTTATTACAATATCGACAGGCTACTCTATTAGAATTACAGACCAGCTATCTCATAATATCTCAGGCCTAATATCACCTACATAATTATACCTGACAGGAGCCCTCACAGTCTATATCTACAGTAATATATACCTGACAGGAGCCCGTACAGTCTATATCTACAGTAATATATACCTGACAGGAGCCGTACAGTCTATATCTACAGTAATATATACTGACAGGAGCCCTACAGTCTATATCTACATAATATATACCTGACAGGAGCCTTACAGTCTATATCTACAGTAATATATACCTGACAGGAGCCCGTACAGTCTATATCTACAGTAATATATACCTGACAGGAGCCATACAGTCTATCTACAGTAATATATACTGACAGGAGCCTTCCAGTCTATATCTACAGTAATATATACCTGACAGGAGCCGTACAGTCTATATCTACATATATATATCCTGACAGGAGCCATACAGTCTATATCTACAGTAATAATACCTGACAGGAGCCTGTACAGTCTATATCTACAGTAATATATACTGACAGGAGCCATACAGTCTATACTACATAATATATACCTGACAGGAGCCCGTACAGTCTATATCTACAGTAATATACCTGACAGGAGCCCGTACAGTCTATATCTACAGTAATATATACTGACAGGAGCCTCGCATACAGTTATATACTACAGACTAATTATATTACTAAACCGACAGGAGCCCATACATCTATATCTACATAATATATACCTGACAGGAGCCTACAGTCTATATCTACAGTAATATATACTGACAGGAGCCATACAGTCTATATCTACAGTAATATATACCTGACAGGAGCCTCGTTACAGTATATATCTGACAGCTAACTATTTAAATATACTGACAGGAGCCTACAGTCTATATCTACAGTAATATATACCTGACAGGAGCCCATACAGTCTATATCTACATAATATATACCTGACAGGAGCCCGTACAGTCTATATCTACAGTAATATATACCTGACAGGAGCCCGTACAGTCTATATCTACAGTAATATATACCTGACAGGAGCCCATACAGTCTTATCTACAGTAATATATACCTGACAGGAGCCCATACAGTCTATATCTACAAGTAATATATACCTGACAGGAGCCCATACAGTCTATAATCTACAGTAATATATACCTGACAGGAGCCCGTACAGTCTATATCTACAGTAATATATACCTGACAGGAGCCCATACAGTCTATATCTACAGTAATATATACCTGACAGGAGCCCTACAGTCTTTACTACAGTAATATATACCTGACAGGAGCCCGTACAGTCTATATCTACATAATATATACCTGACAGGAGCCCTACAGTCTATATCTACAGTAATATATACCTGACAGGAGCCCATACAGTCTATATCTACAGTAATATTACCTGACAGGAGCCCGTACAGTCTATATCTACAGTAATATATACCTGACAGGAGCCGTACAGTCTATATCTACAGTAATATATACCTGACAGGAGCCCGTACAGTCTATATCTACAGTAATATTAACTGACAGGAGCCCATACAGTCTTATATCTACAGTAATATATACCTGACAGGAGCCCAACAGTCTATCTACGTATATTACCTACAGGAGCCTAATTATTCTACAGTATATATACCTGACAGGAGCCCTACAGTCTATATCTACAGTAATATATACCTGACAGGAGCCCTACAGTCTATATCTACAGTAATATATACCTGACAGGAGCCCATACAGTCTATATCTACAGTAATATATACCTGACAGGAGCCTACAGTCTATATCTACAGTAATATATACTGACAGGAGCCCTACAGTCTTATCTACAGTAATATATACCTGACAGGAGCCCTACAGTCTATATCTACAGTAATATATACCTGACAGGAGCCCGTACAGTCTATATCTACAGTATTATATACCTGACAGGAGCCCTACAGTCTATATCTACAGTATATATACCTGACAGGAGCCCATACAGTCTATATCTACAGTAATATATACCTGACAGGAGCCTACAGTCTTTATCTACAGTAATATATACCTGACAGGAGCCCGTACAGTCTATATCTACAGTAATATATACCTGACAGGAGCCCGTACAGTCTATATCTACAGTAATATATACCTGACAGGAGCCCTACAGTCTATATCTACAGTAATATATACCTGACAGGAGCCCAGTACAGTCTATATCTACAGTATTATATTACTGACAGGAGCCCTACAGTCTATATCTACAGTAATATATACCTGACAGGAGCCCTATACAGTCTATATCTACAGTAATATATTACCTGACAGGAGCCCGTACAGTCTATATCTACAGTAATATATACCTGACAGGAGCCTACAGTCTATATCTACATAATATATACCTGACAGGAGCCCATACAGTCTATATCTACAGTAATATATACCTGACAGGAGCCCTACAGTCTATATCTACAGTAATATATACCTGACAGGAGCCCTACAGTCTATATCTACAGTAATATATACCTGACAGGAGCCCGTACAGTCTATATCTACAGTAATATATACCTGACAGGAGCCTACAGTCTATATCTACAGTAATATTACCTGACAGGAGCCTACAGTCTATATCTACAGTAATATATACCTGACAGGAGCCTACAGTCTATATCTACAGTAATATATACCTGACAGGAGCCCGTACAGTCTATATCTACAGTAATATATACCTGACAGGAGCCCGTACAGTCTATATCTACAGTATATATATACCTGACAGGAGCCCATACAGTCTATATCTACAGTTATATATACCTGACAGGAGCCCGTACAGTCTATATCTACAGTAATATATACCTGACAGGAGCCCTTACAGTCTATATCTACAGTAATTATACCTGACAGGAGCCCTACAGTCTATATCTACAGTAATATATACTGACAGGAGCCCATACAGTCTATATCTACAGTAATATATACCTGACAGGAGCCCATACAGTCTATATCTACAGTAATATATACCTGACAGGAGCCCGTACAGTCTATATCTACAGTAATATATACCTGACAGGAGCCCGTACAGTCTATATCTACAGTAATATATACCTGACAGGAGCCCGTACAGTCTATATCTACAGTAATATATACCTGACAGGAGCCAGTACAGTCTATATCTACAGTAATATATACCTGACAGGAGCCCATACAGTCTATTCTACAGTATATATATACCTGACAGGAGCCCTACAGTCTATATCTACAGATTATATATACCTGACAGGAGCCCATACAGTCTATATCTACAGTAATATATACCTGACAGGAGCCCGTACAGTCTATATCTACAGTAATATATACCTGACAGGAGCCCTACAGTCTATATCTACAGTAATATATACCTGACAGGAGCCCATACAGTCTATATCTACAGTAATATATACCTGACAGGAGCCCGTACAGTCTATATCTACAGTAATATATATACCTGACAGGAGCCCGTACAGTCTATATCTACAGTAATATATACCTGACAGGAGCCGTACAGTCTATATCTACAGTAATATATACTGACAGGAGCCCGTACAGTCTATATCTACAGTAATATATACCTGACAGGAGCCCGTACAGTCTATATCTACAGTAATATATACCTGACAGGAGCCTTACAGTCTATATCTACAGTAATATATACCTGACAGGAGCCTACAGTCTATATTACAGTAATATATTACCTGACAGGAGCCCATACAGTCTATATCTACAGTAATATATACCTGACAGGAGCCTACAGTCTATATCTACAGTAATATATACCTGACAGGAGCCTTACAGTCTATATCTACAGTAATATATACCTGACAGGAGCCCTACAGTCTATATCTACAGTAATATATACCTGACAGGAGCCCTACAGTCTATATCTACAGTAATATATACCTGACAGGAGCCGTACAGTCTATATCTACAGTAATATATACCTGACAGGAGCCCGTACAGTCTATATCTACAGTAATATTACCTGACAGGAGCCCGTACTAGTCTATATCTACAGTAATATATACTGACAGGAGCCCGTACAGTCTATATCTACAGTAATATATACCTGACAGGAGCCGTACAGTCTTTTCTACAGTAATATATACCTGACAGGAGCCCGTTACAGTCTATATCTACAGTAATATATACCTGACAGGAGCCCGTACAGTCTATATCTACAGTAATATATTACCTGACAGGAGCCGTACAGTCTATATCTACAGTAATTTATACCTGACAGGAGCCCGTACAGTCTATATCTACAGTAATATATACCTGACAGGAGCCCGTACAGTCTATATCTACAGTAATATATACCTGACAGGAGCCGTACAGTCTATATCTACAGTAATATATACCTGACAGGAGCCCTTTCAGTCTATATCTACAGTAATATATACTGACAGGAGCCCTGTACAGTCTATATCTACAGTAATATATACCTGACAGGAGCCCGTACAGTCTATATCTACAGTAATATATACCTGACAGGAGCCGTACAGTTAGTCTATATCTACAGTAATTATATACATGACAGGAGCCAGTACAGTCTATATCTACAGTAATATATACCTGACAGGAGCCTGTACAGTCTATATCTACAGTAATTATATACCTGACAGGAGCCCATACAGTCTATATCTACAGTAATATATACCTGACAGGAGCCCTTACAGTCTATATCTACAGTAATATATACCTGACAGGAGCCCATACAGTCTATATCTACAGTAATATATACCTGACAGGAGCCCGTACAGTCTATATCTACAGTAATATATACCTGACAGGAGCCCGTACAGTCTTATCTACAGTAATATATACCTGACAGGAGCCCGTACAGTCTATATCTACAGTAATATATACCTGACAGGAGCCCGTACAGTCTTATCTACAGTAAAATACCTGACAGGAGCCCGTACAGTCTATATCTACAGTAATATATACCTGACAGGAGCCCTACAGTCTATATCTACAGTAATATATACCTGACAGGAGCCCGTACAGTCTATATCTACAGTAATATATACCTGACAGGAGCCTACAGTCTATATCTACAGTAATATATACCTGACAGGAGCCGTACAGTCTTATCTACAGTAATATATACTGACAGGAGCCCATACAGTCTATATCTACAGTAATATATACCTGACAGGAGCCCGTACAGTCTATATCTACAGTAATATATACTGACAGGAGCCTACAGTCTATATCTACAGTAATATATACTGACAGGAGCCCGTACAGTCTATATCTACAGTAATATATACCTACAGGAGCCCATACAGTCTATATCTACAGTATATATACCTGACAGGAGCCCTACAGTCTATATCTACAGTAATAATACTACAGGAGCCCGTACAGTCTATATCTACAGTAATTATACCTGACGGAGCCCGTACAGTCTATATCTACAGTAATATATACCTGACAGGAGCCCGTACAGTCTATATCTACAGTAATATATACCTGACAGGAGCCCTACAGTCTATATTACAGTAATATATACCTGACAGGAGCCTACAGTCTATATCTACAGTAATATATACCTGACAGGAGCCCATACAGTCTATATCTACAGTAATATATACCTGACAGGAGCCCGTACAGTCTATATCTACAGTAATATACCTGACAGGAGCCCATACAGTCTATATCTACAGTATATATCCTGACAGGAGCCCGTACAGTCTATATCTACAGTAATATATACCTGACAGGAGCCCTACAGTCTATATCTACAATATATACCTGACAGGAGCCCGTACAGTCTATATCTACAGTAATATATACCTGACAGGAGCCCATACAGTCTATATCTACAGTAATATATACCTGACAGGAGCCCGTACAGTCTATATCTACAGTAATATATACCTGACAGGAGCCCATACAGTCTATATCTACAGTAATATATACCTGACAGGAGCCTGTACAGTCTATATCTACAATAATATATACCTGACAGGAGCCCGTACAGTCTTATCTACAGTAATATATACCTGACAGGAGCCCATACAGTCTATATCTACAGTAATATATACCTGACAGGAGCCCGTACAGTCTATATCTACAGTAATATATACCTGACAGAGCCCGTACAGTCTATATCTACAGTAATATATACCTGACAGGAGCCCGTACAGTCTATATCTACAGTAATATACACCTGACAGGAGCCATACAGTCTATATCTACAGTAATATATATCTGACAGGAGCCCGTACAGTCTATATCTACAGTAATATATACCTGACAGAGCCCATACAGTCTATATCTACAGTAATATATACCTGACAGGAGCCATACAGTCTATATCTACAGTAATATATACCTGACAGGAGCCCTACAGTCTATATCTACAGTAATATATACTGACGAGAGGCTACGCATTTACAGTCATTTTTCACAGAGCCCCTTTACTCGGCTATTCTACAGTAATTTTATCCTGACAAGGGCCTTACATGTATATTTACAGTATTATAATGCAGGAGGCCAGTACAGTTTTATATGTTCAGATATATCTGTCAGCAGGAGGCCTACAGTTATATTACCAGTAATTATATTTAACCGACAGGATGCTAGAAAGACAATATCAATAAATTACCTGGGAAGGAGCCCTTCAGTCTAATCTAATATATATATATACTAAGCCTTGTACATTACTGTATTTTCCTGACCTCGCAATCAGTAATTACGTGAAGCTTTACGTTATTTCGTAATTATATCAGGCGCCCTAAGGCAATTACAAAAATAATCTGGCGAGCCCTGATACGTCTTAATACCAGTTGGTTTTTTTTTTTTTTTTTTTTTTTTTTTTTTTTTTTTTTTTTTTTTTTTTTTTTTTTTCAGTAATTATACCTGACAGGAGCCCTACAGTCTATATCTACAGTAATATTATACCTGACAGGAGCCATTACAGTCTATATCTACAGTAATATATACCTGACAGGAGCCCGTACAGTCTATATCTACAGTAATATATACCTGACAGGAGCCATACAGTCTATATCTACAGTAATATATTACCTGACAGGAGCCCGTACAGTCTATATCTACAGTAATATATACCTGACAGGAGCCATACAGTCTATATCTACAGTAATATATACCTGACAGGAGCCGTACAGTCTATATCTACAGTAATATATACCTGACAGGAGCCCATACAGTCTATATCTACAGTAATATATACTGACAGGAGCCGTACAGTCTTATCTACAGTAATATATACCTGACAGGAGCCCGTACAGTCTTATCTACAGTAATATATACCTGACAGGAGCCGTACAGTCTATATCTACAGTAATATTACCTGACAGGAGCCCGTACAGTCTATATCTACAGTAATATATACCTGACAGGAGCCCGTACAGTCTATATCTACAGTAATATATACCTGCAGGAGCCCTACAGTCTATATCTACAGTAATATATACCTGACAGGAGCCCGTACAGTCTATATCTACAGTAATATATACCTGACAGGAGCCCGTACAGTCTATATCTACAGTAATTATAACCTGACAGGAGCCTACAGTCTATATCTACAGTATATAATCTGACAGGAGCCGTACAGTCTATATCTACAGTAATATATACTGACAGAAGCCCTTACAGTCTATATCTACAGTAATATATACCTGACAGGAGCCCATACAGTCTATATCTACAGTAATATATACCTGACAGGAGCCCATACAGTCTATATCTACAGTAATATATACCTGACTGAGGAAGGGACGTCGCATTTTGTATATTCCTAGCCTCTCATCTTGTCTGTTCACAGAGCCACAAACTTTTAACTACACAGGGCCTATTAGCATATCCAGTACGACCGGTTTTGATGTCCACTAGGAATCAAAGGGGCTTTAGCATGCTAATTAGTTTAGGCCAGTGTCTATATAAGATGGTCAGTCGTATGGTAAATAGCGTCAAGCTCAAGCCATTGTTTCTGCTCCATATGAATTGCAGGCCAGTTAATATGCGTGCTTCAAAGCAAAAGGGAAGGGCCTAGCAGGTTTAAGAATTGTAGCCATGTACAGGGTGTTCATTCCATTTCACAACAGAAGCCAAGAAGATGGTCTAGGAAAGACCAAGGGACTATCCAGCAATGAAGACTGTACCTGGGAACGGCAGAGCAAGGCTTCCCATGACATAATACCCGGTAATATTGATCCATAGCTTATACCTTTAAGCCTGTACATTATCGTTGTATTTTTCTCTGACTGCAATTCCATTGTAATTACGTTGTATAGCTTTACTGTATATTTCGGTAATTATTTAGTGCGCCCTTAAGGCAAATTAAACCATAAAATTAATCTTGGGCTGATGCTTTTACTCTGATTACGAATCTTAGAATACCCAGTGGGTAACAGGACACCCTCCCCGGCGGCCATTTGCTCTAGGTGCAGTTCCCTTGCTGACCTGAGAGACAAAGGGGGCGCCGGAGAGCTGTACCTGTGGAGTTACGTCCCATTGGTGACGTGGGAGGAAGGGGGTCGGCCTTCGCATTTGGTAGCGGCGGTGGGATCAGAAGCTGTGATACCCAGGCTACCATGTGGCGGTCGCCTTAGTTCTTCACAATTGGTGGCAGCGGTGGGATCAGAGTAATAGTGTGCGTGGGACCCCTACTCCCAGACACTAGAGACTACCAGCGGTACTTTCACTGCTGGGGTCTTAAGGTCAGCCCAGCACTAGACGGTCAGAGTGTAAATATAATAAGTTGTGTGCAAGGCCAGGGTTGCAGCTGTTTCAGTAACCAAAGGTTCCAATGATGGCGGAAGGCACCAGGAGTAGGGCAAAGGGGGAGGCCAATGCTGTGGCCTATGAGGGGTTCGATACCGATGAGGGGGAGCTCAGCCAGGGCTCCCCAAGGAGCCCGACCCCCGTGCTCAGTCTCACAGTGGACTGTCCACCCCCTGCCCGTCCCAGCCTGTCCAGATCGGAGGCCCTCTTCTAAGCGGCTATGGCACAGCTCGAGCCTGGTAATGACACCGCCTATGACAGACTCCTGGTGGCGGCAGAGAAAGCAGCAGAGCGTGAGCAAGCAGAACGTCGTGAAGCTGCGGAGCGGGAGCAAGCAGCGGCAGAGAGAGCAGCGGAGCGTGAGCATACAGAACGCCGTGAAGCTGCGGAGCGCCGGCACCGACTGGAGATGGCTCAGCATGGGCCCCCACTGGACGCACCAGGCCCACTGGAGACAAGGGCTTCCAAGGTCCGGGCGGAGGACTTTCCCTTGAAAAGGATGGAGACCTGGATTCCTTTCTGCTTGCTTTTGAGAGGACATGCCTCCAACATCATCTGGCCCTGGATCAGTGGGCAAGGTACCTGACCCCCCGTTTAAGGGGTAAGTCCCTGGAAGTTTTGGGGGACTTACCTGCCAGGGAGGAGCAGGACTACAACAGCATCAAGCGGGCCCTGATCCAGCACTATAACCTCACCCCGGAGTCGTACCGCAGGAAGTTCAGGAGCCTGCAGCGGGGTTCAAAGGACACCTGGACCGACCACATGCGGGCCCTGCTGAGAGCTGCGGAGCACTGGACCTCGGGTCTAGAGCTCACTACCCGCCAGGAGGTCCAGGAACTGTTTGTCGTGGTGCAATTCTTGTGGAACTGCCCAGAGGACCTCCAGCAGTTCCTCCGTGACCGGAAACCAAAGGGGGCTTCTGCTACAGCCGCCCTGGCAGACGAGTATGCCAACAACAGGGCGCCGGAGCCAAAGAAGCCTGCCAGCAGCACCTGGAGAGGGGGTAAGCCCAATCCTGCCCCAGCCCCATATCCAGCCCCCAGAGTGCAAGGGGTGTACCCCCCGGCTGCCCTCTCCAGGCCAGGAACAGAACCCAGACGTTGTCATAATTGCAATCAGCCAGGACACTTTAAGGCTGCGTGTCCCCAGCGCCAGAAGGCCCCATCCCTGTCCCAGAAACCAACCACTGTTTTGTGTGTGGGAGGGGGTGGTGGGAGGTCCCTAGACAATTACCAACCCGTCACCATCGGCCGCTCAGCGGTCATGGGACTGCGGGACACAGGCGCTGAACGAACCCTGGTACGCCCTGAGGTGGTGTCCCCTCAAGACTTGGTACCTGGGAAAACCCTTTCCGTCTCCGGAATTGGAGGCGTTGAACCGGCGCTGCCCGTTGCCAAAGTGTATTTGGACTGGGGCGCCGGGAGGGGGATGCGGGAGGTGGGAGTAACGCCAAATATTCCTGCAAATGTGTTGCTTGGGACCGATTTGGGGCGGCTAGTGTCCCAGTATGTGGCCACTGAACCCCCAAGTTCGGCTCCCCAAGAATGTCATGACTCTACTGTGAATGCTAATGTTAATGTATTGAGTGTGCCTCCAACAGTGGAGGAGGGAGTGAAACCTGATGGTAAGCCATGCACTGACACTACACACACAGGGCTCACAGTGAGGACAGGCGAGGAGGCTGCACGGGAGAGCTCAGAGGTGGGGGGAGGGGCTGCTATGGGCAGTGTAGGGCCCCTAAGTGAACCCAGCCTGCTGAGTCTAGGGCCCCTGCAGGAAGAGGAACAGGCCATGGGGGGAGGGGGCATCCCGGGAGAGGAGCCACCAGGTAAGACCCCAGGGCAGGAGTTCCCCACATCCGGGATGTCAGGAAGTCAGGGAAGTCTGCCTGACCCGGCGACTTGGTCAGGGGAAGAGGGAAAGCGGGCGCTAACCGTGGTCCCAGCGGTCGTGGCCGCTGTTACCAGGAGTGGGAGCGCTGAAGCCCAAGGAGCCTCGCGGAGGTCCGACGGTTTCCCCCTCTCCGACCAAGTGGCTGCCGAGTCAGACAGTAGCCAGGAGACAGATCCCGGGGAACTGACAGAGGACATGGCAGTTTCATCAATTCTTGCCACATCAAGTCAGGGATTTCAGGCAGCGTTGGAAGCTGACCCTAGCCTGAAGACTCTCAAGGAACAGGCGGCACAGCCTCCCCTGGAGTCCGACCGCGAGCGAGTGGTCTGGGACCAGGGACGGCTGTACCGGGTAACGGTCCAGCAGGGTTCACCGGAGGCGTGGCCCAGGGACCGACAGTTAGTAGTACCCCATCCGTTCAGGGCGGAATTGTTGCGGATCGCACACGAGATTCCAATGGCCGGACACCTAGGGATCACTAAAACCAGGGCCAGGCTAGCTCGGCATTTCTACTGGCCTGGAATGAGGACCGAGGTGATAGCCTACTGCCGTTCGTGTGACACCTGTCAGAGGGTGGGGAATGCGGGTCGGCGCCCCAAAGCCCCACTGGTAACTCTGCCCATCATCGTAGAGCCTTTCTCGAGGGTGGCTGTGGATCTCATTGGACCTCTGTCCACTCCCAGCCGCTCCGGGAAATGCTTCATACTAACGGTAGTGGACTATGCCACCCGGTATCCGGAGGCGGTAGCTTTGTCGTCCATTCGGGCCGACAAAGTGGCCACTGCCTTACTGGAGATTTTCTCCAGAGTGGGGTTTCCCAAGGAAATGCTCACCGACCGAGGGACCCAGTTCATGTCGCAGCTGATGGAGTCTCTCTGTAAGCAGGTACAGGTGCAACATCTGGTGGCCAGCCCGTATCACCCACAGACCAATGGCTTGTGTGAGCGGTTCAATGGCACCTTAAAGCAGATGCTGAAGATGTTGATCGACTCCCACGGGAGAGACTGGGAGCGGTATCTCCCACACCTGCTGTTTGCCTACCGGGAGGTCCCACAGGCCTCAACGGGGTTCTCCCCCTTTGAGCTCCTGTACGGGCGACGTGTACGGGGGCCCCTTGCTCTGGTGAAGGAAGCGTGGGAAGGGGATTTAGCCACCCTGGAGTGTCGGTCATTGAGTATGTCGTGCGCTTCCGGGACCGAATGATGGCCTTGACGCGGCTGGTGCATGACAATATGGCCCAAGCTCAGGCTGACCAGAAGCGATGGTACGACCAGAATGCTTGTGAGCGGACCTACCAGGTGGGTCAAAAGGTGTGGGTACTGGTCCCCGTACCACAAAACAAGCTTCAGGCGGCCTGGGAGGGTCCATACCTCGTGCACGAGCAGCTCAACGCCGTCACCTACCTGGTCACCCTGGACCACGCCCGTGGAAGGAGGAAGGCCTTCCATGTGAACATGATGAAGGCCCATCATGAGCGGGAGGCTTATGCCCAACCAGTGTGCAACCTTTCAGAGGACAGAGTCAGAAATCCTTCTGGATCTACCACCCTAGCCAAAGAGAGGGTGCGGTAGGGCGCACGGGAGAACACAGGAATGTGATACCCCCTAGCGCCCTCAAAAGCAGGGAGGTGTAAGGAAAGGGACGTCGCCATTTTGTATACCAGCCTCCATCTTGTCTGTTCACAGAGCCACAAACTTTTAACTACACAGGGCCTATTAGCATATCCAGTACGACCGGTTTTGATGTCCACTAGGAATCAAAGGGGCTTTAGCATGCTAATTAGTTTAGGCCAGTGTCTGAATAAGATGGTCAGTCGTATGGTAAATAGCTCAAGCTCAAGCCATTGTTTCCTGCTCCATATGAATTGCAGGCCAGTTAATATGCGTGCTTCAAAGCAAAAGGGAAGGGCCTAGCAGGTTTAAGAATTGTAGCCATGTACAGGGTGTTCATTCCATTTCACACACAGAAGCCAAGAAGATGGTCTAGGAAAGACCAAGGGACTATCCAGCAACTGAAGACTGTACCTGGGAACGGCAGAGCCAAGGCCTTCCCATGACCATAATACCCGGTAATATTGATCCATAGCTTATACCTTTAAGCCTTGTACATTATCGTTGTATTTTTTCTCTGACTGCAATTCCATTGTAATTACGTTGTATAGCTTTACTGTATATTTCTGTAATTATCTAGTGCGCCCTTAAGGCAAATTAAACCATAAAATTAATCTTGGGCTGATGCTTTTACTCTGATCACGAATCTTAGAATACCCAGTGGGTAACAGGACACCCTCCCCGGCGGCCATTTGCTCTAGGTGCAGTTCCCTTGCTGACCTGAGAGACAAAGGGGGCGCCGGAGAGCTGTACCTGTGGAGTTACGTCCCATTGGTGACGTGGGAGGAAGGGGGTCGGCCTTCACATTTGGTAGCGGCGGTGGGATCAGAAGCTGTGAAACCCAGGCTACCATGTGGCGGTCGGCTTAGTTCTTCACACTGACAGGAGCCAGTACAGTCTATATCTACAATAATATATACCTGACAGGAGCCCATACAGTCTATATCTACAGTAATATATACCTGACAGGAGCCCATACAGTCTATATCTACAGTAATATATACCTGACAGGAGCCCGTACAGTCTATATCTACAATAATATATACCTGACAGGAGCCCGTACAGTCTGTATCTACAGTAATATATACCTGACAGGAGCCCTCACAGTCTATATCTACAATAATATATACCTGACAGGAGCCCGTACAGTCTATATCTACAGTAATATATACCTGACAGGAGCCCGTACAGTCTAGCATCTTCAGTAGTGAGCCAGCTAGACTGTATGGGCTGCAGCCAGGACATGGAAGGAGCCCATACAGTCTATATCTACAGTAATATATACCTGACAGGAGCCCATACAGTCTATATCTACAGTAATATATACCTGACAGGAGCCCATACAGTCTATATCTACAGTAATATATACCTGACAGGAGCCCATACAGTCTATATCTACAGTAATATATACCTGACAGGAGCCCGTACAGTCTATATCTACAGTAATATATACCTGACAGGAGCCCATACATTCTTTATCTACAATAATATATACCTGACAGGAGCCCGTACAGTCTATATCTACAGTAACATATACCTGACAGGAGCCCATACAGTCTATCTACTGTAATATATACCTGACAGGAGCCCATACAGTCTATCTACAGTAATATATACCTGACAGGAGCCCATACAGTCTAGCATCTTCAGTAGTGAGCCAGCTAGACTGTATGGGCTGCAGCCAGGACATGGAAGGAGCCCATACAGTCTATATCTACAGTAATATATACCTGACAGGAGCCCATACAGTCTATATCTACAGTAATATATACCTGACAGGAGCCCATACAGTCTATATCTACAGTAATATACACCTGACAGGAGCCCATACAGTCTATATCTACAGTAATATATACCTGACAGGAGCCCGTACAGTCTATATCTACAGTAATATATACCTGACAGGAGCCCGTACAGTCTATATCTACAGTAATATATACCTGACAGGAGCCCATACACTCTATATCTACAGTAATATATACCTGACAGGAGCCCATACAGTCTGTATCTACAGTAATATATACCTGACAGGAGCCCGTACAGTCTATATCTACAGTAATATATACCTGACAGGAGCCCATACAGTCTATATCTACTATAATATATACCTGACAGGAGCCCATACAGTCTATCTACAGTAATATATACCTGACAGGAGCCCATACAGTCTATATCTACAGTAATATACACCTGACAGGAGCCCATACAGTCTATATCTACAGTAATATATACCTGACAGGAGCCCGTACAGTCTATATCTACAGTAATATATACCTGACAGGAGCCCGTACAGTCTATATCTACAGTAATATACACCTGACAGGAGCCCATACACTCTATATCTACAGTAATATATACCTGACAGGAGCCCATACAGTCTGTATCTACAGTAATATATACCTGACAGGAGCCCGTACAGTCTATATCTACAGTAATATATACCTGACAGGAGCCCGTACAGTCTATATCTACAATAATATACACCTGACAGGAGCCCATACAGTCTGTATCTACAGTAATATATACCTGACAGGAGACCATACAGTCTATCTACAGTAATATATACCTGACAGGAGCCCGTACAGTCTATATCTACAGTAATATATACCTGACAGGAGTCCATACAGTCTATATCTACAGTAATATATACCTGACAGGAGCCCATACAGTCTATATCTACAGTAATATATACCTGACAGGAGCCCGTACAGTCTATATCTACAGTAATATATACCTGACAGGAGCCCATACAGTCTGTATCTACAGTAATATATACCTGACAGGAGCCCGTACAGTCTATATCTACAGTAATATATACCTGACAGGAGCCCTTACAGTCTATATCTACAGTAATATATTCCTGACAGGAGTCCATACAGTCTATATCTACAGTAATATATACCTGACAGGAGCCCATACAGTCTATATCTACAGTAATATATACCTGACAGGAGCCTGTACAGTCTATATCTACAGTAATATATACCTGACAGGAGCCCGTACAGTCTGTATCTACAGTAATATATACCTGACAGGAGCCCATACAGTCTATATCTACAGTAATATATACCTGACAGGAGCCCATACAGTCTATATCTACAGTAATATATACCTGACAGGAGCCCATACAGTCTATATCTACAGTAATATATACCTGACAGGAGCCCATACATTCTTTATCTACAATAATATATACCTGACAGGAGCCCGTACAGTCTATATCTACAGTAACATATACCTGACAGGAGCCCATACAGTCTATCTACAGTAATATATTCCTGACAGGAGCCCGTACAGTCTATATCTACAGTAATATATACCTGACAGGAGCCCATACAGTCTATATCTACAGTAATATATACCTGACAGGAGCCCGTACAGTCTATATCTACAGTAATATATACCTGACAGGAGCCCATACAGTCTATATCTACAGTAATATATACCTGACAGGAGCCCGTACATTCTTTATCTACAATAATATATACCTGACAGGAGCCCAAACAGTCTATATCTACAGTAATACATACATGACAGGAGACCATACAGTCTATATCTACAGTAACATATACCTGACAGGAGCCCATACAGTCTATCTACAATAATATATACCTGACAGGAGCCCGTACAGTCTATATCTACAGTAATATATACCTGACAGGAGCCCATACAGTCTATATCTACAGTAATATACACCTGACAGGAGCCCATACAGTCTATATCTACAGTAACATATACCTGACAGGAGCCCGTACAGTCTATCTACAGTAATATATACCTGACAGGAGCTCGTACAGTCTATATCTACAATAATATATACCTGACAGGAGCCTGTACAGTCTATATCTACAGTAATATACACCTGACAGGAGCCCGTACAGTCTATATCTACAGTAACATATACCTGACAGGAGCCCATACAGTCTATATCTACAGTAATATATACCTGACAGGAGCCCGTACAGTCTATATCTACAGTAATATATACCTGACAGGAGCCCATACAGTCTATCTACAGTAATATATACCTGACAGGAGCCCATACAGTCTATATCTACAGTAATATACACCTGACAGGAGCCCGTACAGTCTATATCTACAGTAACATATACCTGACAGGAGCCCATACAGTCTATGTACAGTAATATATACCTGACAGGAGCCCATACAGTCTATATCTACAGTAATATACACCTGACAGGAGCCCATACAGTCTATATCTACAGTAATATATACCTGACAGGAGCCCATACAGTCTATATCTACAGTAATATATACCTGACAGGA
>JARQOD010003583.1:0-63202 GCA_033576555.1 Oophaga sylvatica
CCTGACGGGCTTCAGGCTCGCATATTTGGCCATCTTATGCCTGGGGACTTCTCTTTTTCAATTTCTAAGGTAAAGACAATTCATTTTTCTATTTTTCATTTTCGGTTTGCAAGATAGCGTACAGTGGTACCTTTTTTTTGTTGTATATAGTTTGACTTAGGTTTAGCACCGTTCACACTGAATCATGTTTGGATTGCCGGTCAGTTTTTTGAAATTATTCATTTCCTTCTACCTGAGGCCACCCACCTGGTGGTCACAGGCTTTTTAATTACAACAGTTCATCACCCCTACAGGATTTGATTTTAGTCTGAAAGAGGATCTTTTCCCATGCAGACAGCTTTTCTAAAGCGAGGATAGGCATTATTAGGACCCTGTTACGGAGGACCTTGACGGGCAATCGGCTCGCAAATTGGCCATTTAAAATGCGCTAAGATTCTCAATTTTTCTTATTTCTAAGGTAATGAGAATCTTTTTTCATTTTTTCAATTCGGTTTGCAAGCTATAGCGCTACGGGTGCTCCTTTTTTTTCTTGTATGAATGATTGGTGACTCGGTTTTTTAGACCTGTCACCTGAATCTATGTTTGGAGTGCCGGTCAGTTTTTGATATTTTTTTTCAACCTTCTACCTGAGCACTCCACCTGGTGGTCACAGGCTTTTTAATTACAACAGGTTCATCACCCCTCCCAAGAGATGTAGATTTTTGTCTGAAAGAGGACTCTATGTTCCCATGCAGACAGACTTTTCTAAGCGAGGATAGGCATTAGTTAGGACCGATATACGAGAGGAGCCTTGACTGGCTATCAGGCTTCGCATAATTTGGCCATCTTATGCGCTAAGACTTCTCAATTTTTCATATTTCTAAGTAATGATGCAATTCATTTTTCATATTTTTCATATTTCGTGTTGCAACTATAGCGCTAACAGTGTAGCACCTTTTTTCTTGTATGTATAGAGTTGGTGACTCTAGTTTTAGCACCTGTTCACACTGAATCTATGTTTGATGTGCCGGTCAGTTTTTTGATATGTATTCATTTACCTTCTACCTAGCACTCCACCTGGTGGTCACAGGCTTTTTAATTACAACAGGTTCATCACCCCTCCACAGAGATGTAATTTTAGTCTGAAGAGAGGACTCATTATGTTCCCAGCAGACAGACTTTTCAAAGCGAGGATAGCATTAGTTAGACCTGATATTACGAGAGGAGCCTTGACGTGCTATCAGGCTCGCATAATTATGGCCATCTTATGCGCTAAGACTTCTCAATTTTTCATATTTCTAAGGTAATGATGCAATTCATTTTTCATATTTTTCATATTTCGTGTTTGCAACATAGCGCTACAGTGACAGCGATACCCCGGGGGGGGCTGATTCGTCGCTGAATGTCACACACAGCGTATCGCTGGTGAGCTCGCTGCTGCGTCACAAAACTAGGGACTCAGCAGTGATCTCTAGCGATATCGCTATGTGAACGGGGGCTTTAGCCTCAGTCTGCTGAGTAGGCAGACAGGTAGGTTACTACCCAATACAGAGGTAGTCCTACGCTAAATCAGCATAGCTGGAGGGTGACAGCTGCTGGTTTTTGGCATTTTTCTTCCCCCTCCTTCCTTACATCCTGAGGTGTTGGCACAACAGGATGAATGAGGAAGTGAGTTATTTGTGTAAAAAATATCTGTTCTTATCAGTTTAATATCTGATACGTCCCCTATCTGGGGACCATATATTAAATGGATTTTAGAACAGGGAGATGGAAAAAGAGCTTGCTCTGTCACTCCACGCATTGACCCAGTATTGCGTATTTCTGGGAACCGTGCACTCCTTCTTTGATCCGTTTCCCAAAAACAGATTGAATTGAAATCAATAGCAGGTTATGTTGTTTTCCATGCATTATTTGAATGCTTTTTTCCTCTTTTTGCTGTATATTGCTGTTTTCATGTTCAAAGTGCACATTTTAGAACATTTTTTTTGCTTGCTTTAACTTCACCAACTCTGCTTCATCTTGTGTGTGCGCATTCTTTTCACCTATGAATGTAAAGCATTGCATTCAATATGTTGCGTTATCATCTATCTAAGGTTTTTTTGCTTGGTTCAGGTGTGATAAGTTGCAAGAATGTACCTGGCTTCCCTACGTGCTGCACACACGCATTGAGGCCCCTTGCCATCAGGGCTACTGTTTTAAATTGAAGAATCCCATGTGTACTATTATTGCCACTGTCACATTATTGATGCACAGATGTCTTTTGCAAAACATTGTCTCCTTCTTGTGGACGACCACCACTTTTACATTTTGCACATTTGCATTAATAAACACAACAAACTTGTCGGTGTGTTCTTTGAATGTGCTAACTACCTTTCACCGTCTGTGTATTCAACTGGTTGTTGGCGGCCATTTTTTTTTGAGCGTCTAATGCTCCTGCAGTAGACGGAATGTGTCCAGGAACACTTGCGGTGTCACAATGGCCACTCCCTGCACATCTCAACAATGGGCCACACCCTTGCACGTGTCACAATGGGCCACACCCTTGCACAATGGGCCCTTGCTATAAAATAGCTGTGCAGAGGCGACATGCTCAGTCGCTGATGTAGGCAACAGGTAGTACTACCCAATACAGAGGTAGTCCTACGCTAAATCAGCATAGCTGAGGGGTAGACAGCTGCTGGTTTTTGGCATTTTCTTCCCCCTCCTTCCTTAACATCCTGAGGTGTTGGCACAACAGGATGAATGAGGAATGTAGTATTGTGTAAAAAAATATTCTGTTCTTATCAGTTTAATACTGATACGTCCCCTATCTGGGGACCATATATTAAATGGATTTTTAGAACAGGGAGATGGAAAAAGAGCTTGCTCTGTCCACTCCACGCATTGGCCAGTATTGCAGTATTTCTGGAAACAGTGCACTCCTTCTTTGATCCGGTTTCCAAAAAACAGATTGAATTGAAATCAATGCAGGTTATGTGTTTCCAAAGCATTATTTTTTGAATGCTTTTTTCCTCTGTTTTGCTGTATATTGCTGTTTTCATGTCAAAGATGCAATTTTAGATACATTTTTGCTGGCTTTAACTTCACCAACTCTGCTTCATCTTGTGTGTGCGCTTCTTTTCACCTTGAATGTAAGCATTGCATTCAATATGTTGCGCTATCATCTATCTAAGGTTTTGTTGCTTGTTCAGGTGTGATAAGTTGCAAGAATGACCTGGCTTTCCCTACGTTGCTGCACACAACGCATTGAGGCCCCTGCCTATCAAGACCTACTGTTTAAATGAAGAATCCCATGTGTACTATTATTGCACACGTCACATTATTGATGCACAGATTGTCTTTTGCAAAACATTGTCTCCTTCTTGTGGACGACCACCAATTTTACATTTTGTACATGTGCATTAAATAAACACAATAAACTTGGTCTGGTGTGTTCTTTGAATCTGCTAACTACCTTCACCTGTCTGTGTATTCAACTGGTTGTTGGCGGCCATTTTTTTTTGAGAGCTAATGCTGCCTGCAGTAGACGGAATGTGTGCATGGAACACTTGCGGTTTCACAATGGGCCACTCCCTTGCACATCTCACAATGGGCCACACCCTTGCACGTGTCACAATGGGCCACACCCTTGCACAATGGGCCCTTGGCCATAAATAGCTGTGCAGAGGCAGACATGCTCATCTGCTGATGTAGGCAACAGGTAGGTACTACCCAATACAGAGGTAGTCCTACGCTAAATCAGCATAGCTGAGGGGTAGACAGCTGCGGTTTTTGGCATTTTTTCTTCCCCCTCCTTCCTTAACATCCTGAGGTGTTGGCACAACAGGATGAATAGGAAGTGAGTATTTGTGTTAAAAAATATCTGTTCTTATCAGTTTAATATCTGAACGTCCCCTATCCTGGGGACCATTATTAAATGGATTTTGAACAGGAGATGGAAAAAAGCTTGCTCTGTCCACTCCGCGCATTGACCCGGTATTGCAGTATTTCTGGGAACAGTGCACTCCTTCTCTGATCCGGTTTCCAAAAAACAGATTGAATTGAAATCAATGCAGGTTATTTGTTTTCCAAGCATTATTTGAATGCTTTTTTCCTCTTTTTTGCTGTATATTGCTGTTTTCATGTTCAAAGATGCACATTTTAGATACATTTTTGCTTGCTTTAACTTCACCAACTCTGCTTCATCTTGGTTGTGCGCATTCTTTTCACCTATAATGTAAAGCATTGCATTCAATATGTTGCGTTATCAATCTATCTAAGGTTTTGTTGCTTGGTTCAGGTGTGATTAAGTTTGCAAGAATGTACAGTTAGGTGTTGTGAAGGGGTTTGAGATGAGTTCTGACAAAGGCTCCCTCTGGTGGTTACAAGCGGTGCTAGTGAGGATTGGGAATCATTGTTACTGATTGGTCTTATTTAAGGGAATCATTTTCCCACAGGGTTGCCGGGGGTGATCAATTGTTCTGGTCTGAATCCCTTCTTTCCAGTTTCCTTGTAGCCTGCTGTGTCGTGTCGCATCCCTGCTATCAGATAAGACAATTTCTTATTTTGTGTTTTTGCTATGTTTTGCATTTTGTCCTGCACTTCTGTGGGGGCCTTCTGGGTCCCCCCCCGGGGGCTTTTTGCCCTCTCAATTAGTCCAGCCACTGTGTTTTGTACTTTTGCTTTTTGCAGTTTTTTCAGTGGCTGCTGTTTTTTGTTACACCAGAGAACTAATTAGGTGGTAGAGGTCGTGTGACTCAGGTGATTTGAAATTAGTATGTTGGTGTTTTTCAGGTTTTCGGGGATTGCAGTAAGTACCCTTCCTGTCCTTTTCTATTTAGATAGTTTGGGCCCCAGCGTTTGCTCATACTATTTTCTTTCTGTGTCAGTATTTCCTCTGTCTAACCGCCATTATATTTTGGGGCTTTCTATTATCTTTTGGGGGTTTTGCTCCGGGGCAGATAGCTTTCCTATTTCTATCTTTAGGTGTAGTTAGTTTCTCAGGCGTGACGAGGCGTCTAGGACCACGTAGGAAACGCTCCAACGCTGCCTCTAGTTTTGGTGGTTAGTCAGGGGACTGCAATCTCATAGTTCCAACTGCTCTGGTGTATTGCCTTTTTTACCTGCACTCCTCAGCTACCGTAACATAACAGATCACCGGCCATAAAAATTGTATGGTACTCACAGAAGGAAAAAAAAAAAAATATATATATTTGAAGGAAGAAAAGTTGTCAGAGATATTTTTCAGTTGTTGCATTTTTTTTTTTTTTTTTTTTTTTTTTTTTTTCCTCTGTATCTCGGGTGCTGGGGAGATCTTTTCTCCCAATGGAGTTTGCACAGTTGTCTGGCGTGTGGATCAGCTTGCCACTGAGGTTCAGAGTAATTGCTGCATATCTTGCTAGGTTGCCTGTTGTGGAACCTAGGATCCCCATGCCAATTTGTTTTCAGGGGATCGAGCTAAGTTTCAGAATTTCAAAAATAATTGTAAATTGTTTCTTGCCTTAAAATCTAAGTCCTCAGGAAACGCAGCGCAGCAGGTTCAAATGTCATCTCTCTCCTGCGCGGCGATCCTCAGGATTGGCTTTTTCCCTGACACCTGGGGACCTGTTTTGAGTGATGTTGATGTATTTTTTCAGGCTTTGGGGGTTATTGTACATGACCTAATATCACTGATCAAGCTGAAAAAGCCTTGTTGGCATTAAATCAGGGGCTTGATGACGCTGAGTTATACTGTCAGAGATTCCGTAGGTGGGCATCCTGACCAAATGGAATGACGACGCTTTGGCGGCCCTTTTCCGAAGGGTCTGTCGGATAATGTAAAGGATGTTATGGTGGGATTCCCTGTCCCCTCTGGTCTCAATGATTCTATGTCATTAGCGATTCAAATTGACAGACGTTTGCGTGCGCGGAGAAGTATGCGTGGAGTGGTGTTGCCTTGTGAGCCACTGCTGAGCCCATGCAGTGTGATGGAGTGGTGTCTGGGCACAGCGTCATGAGTTTCGAAAGCGCAATGGGGTTTTGTTTCTACTGTGGTGATGCCTCTCATGCTATTCAGTCTGCCCCCAAGCGGGGAAGACGTTTGCACGCTCAGTTGTCTTGGGTAGTGTTCAGACTAAGTTTTTAATTAACTGTCACTCTGATATGCTCTCTGTCCTCATTTTCTGCTCAGGCTTCGTTGATTCTGGAGCAGCTATTAACCTGATGGATTATGATTTTGCTAAACGTTGTGGATTTTTCCCTTGATACCCCTACAGAAGCTATTCCCCTACTGGGATCGATTCTACCCCTTTGGCTGAGAATAAACCCCCGTTTTCTACTCAGGTGATAATGAGGGTTGAACCTGATCACCAGGAGTGCTGCAAATTTTTGGTTCTATATAATCTGCATGACATTATCGTGCTGGGTTTCCCTTGGTTACAGTCTCATAATCCTGTTTTGGATTGGAAATCTGTGTCTGTAACCAGTTGGGGCTGCCAATGTGTTTATACCAACACTCCTGTTTTTTTCTGCCTCCCCCCAGGCTGAGGATGTTCCTGACTTTTTGTTTTGATTTTTCTGATGTGTTTAGCGAAAGTAAATCTGCATCCTTACCCTCCCCATAGGAGCTATGACTGCGCTATTGAATTAGTGCCAGGTAGTAAATTCCCTAAGGGTCGCCTCTTTAACTTGTCTATACCTGAACATGACGCTATGCGGTCTTATATCAAGGAATCATTGAGAAGGGTCATATCAGACCATCCTCTTCACCCTTAGGTGCCGGTTTTTTCTTTGTGGCCAAAAAAGATGGTTCATTAAGGCCGTGTATTGATTATCGTCTCTTGAACAATATTACTGTGAAATATCAATACCCGTTACCCTTGATTTCTGACCTGTTTTCCAGGGTGAAAAACGCTACTTGGTTTACCAAGCTTGACCTCAGGGGGCGTATAACCTTATTCGCATTAAGCACGGGATGAATGGAAGACGGCATTTAACACCCTGAAGGGCATTTTGAGTACCTTGTGATGCCCTTTGGGCTCACTAATGCTCCTTCCGTCTTCCAGTCCTTCATGAATGACATTTTCAGGGATTTTGTGGACAAGTTTCTGATTGTTTATTTGGATGATATCTTGATTTTTTCTAATGACTGGGACTCTCATGTGAAACATGTTCGAACTGTATTCCAGATTTTGAGACAGAATGCTCTGTATGTGAAGGGATCAAAGTGTCTTTTTGGCGTACAGAAGATCTCATTTCTGGGATTCATTTTGTCCCCATCTGTTATTGAAATGGACCCGGTCAAGGTTCAGGCCATCTGTGATTGGGTCCAACCTACTTCATTAAAGGCTCTTCAGAGATTTTTGGGTTTTGCCAATTTTTATCGTAAATTTATTGGTAATTTCTCTGTTATTGTTAAACCATTAACTGATTTGACCAGAAAGGGTTCTGATGTGGTGAATTGGCCTCCTGAGGCAGTCTCTGCGTTTCAGGAACTTAAGCAGAGATTCACTTCTGCTCCTGTTCTACGCAGCCTGATGTTTCTCTGCCATTTCAGGTGGAGGTTGATGCCTCTGAAATTGGGGCAGGTGCCGTTTTGTCCCAAAAAGATCCAGAGACCTCTAAATGTAACCCTTGTGCCTTTTTCTCTCGAAAATTTTCTCCTACTGAACGTAATTATGACGTGGGTAATCGGGAGTTATTGGCCATGAAGTGGGCTTTTGAAGAGTGGAGACATTGGCTGGAGGGAGCCAAACATCAGGTGGTGGTCCTTACGGACCATGGGAATCTGGTCTATCTGGAATCTGCCAAGCGACTCAATCCTAGACAGGCCAGGTGGGCCTTGTTTTTCACACGTTTTAATTTTGTGGTTTCCTTTCTTCCTGGCACTAAGAATGTTAAGGCGGATGCCCTCTCGAGGAGTTTCCTTGCGGACTCTCCTGAGCTATCTGATCCCTCTGTTATTTGAAGGAGGGTGTAGTTCTTTCCGCCATCTCGCCTAATTTGAGACTTGCTCTGGAGGGGTGTCAGGAGGATAGGCCCGAGCGCTGCCCTGTTGGAAAATTGTTTGTCCCGGACCAATGGAAAAAGAGTGTGATGTCTGAGATTCATTGTTCCGCATTGGCTGGGCATCCCGGAATTTTTGGTACCAGAGACTTGGTTAGTCGGTTCCTTTTGGTGGCCTACCTTGTCTCGCGATGTCAGGGAATTTGTGCAGTCCTGCGGGACTTGCTCTCGCTCCAAGCCTTGCTCTCGCTCTAGTGGTTTGTTGATGCCATTGCCTGTGCCCAAGAGACCATGGACCCATATCTCTATGGATTTCATTTCCGATCTTCCTGTTTCTCAGAGAATGACCACCATCTGGGTAATTTGTGATAGGTTTTCCAAATGATACATCTTGTGCCATTACCTAAGTTGCCTTCCTCCTCTGAATTGGTGCCGTTGTTCCTTCAGCACGTGGTTCGTTTACACGGCATTCCTGAGAACATTGTGTCTGACAGAGGAGTCCAGTTTGTTTCCAGATTTTGGAGGACTTTTTGTTCTAAACTGGGTGTTCAATTGTCTTTCTCCTCGGCATTTCATCCTCAGACCAATGGTCAAACTGAGAGAACAAACCAGACATTGGAGACTTATCTAAGATGCTTTGTGTCTGCTGATCAGGATGACTGGGTCTCTTTTTTGCCTTTGGCTGAGTTTGCTCTTAATAATAGGGCTAGCTCTGCCACTTTGATGTCTCCGTTTTTCTGTAATTCTGGGTTTCACCCTCGATTTTCTTCAGGACAGACGGAGGCTTCTGTCTGTCCAGGTGTTGACTCTGTTGTTGAGCGTATGCAGCAGATTTGGGACCAGGTAGTGGAGAGGTTGTCCCTCTCTCAGGAGAAGGCCCAGCGGTTTGCTAACCGGCATAGGACTGATGGTCCTCGGTTTAAAGTGGGGGACTTGGTCTGGTTGTCCTCAAAGAATATTCCTATGAGAGTAGCATCTCCTAAATTTAAGCCTAGGTTCATTGGACCTTATAAGATCATGGAGATTATTAATCCTGTTTCTTTTCGTTTGCTTCTTCCAGGGACATTTAAGATCCATAACGTGTTCCACAAGTCCTTGTTGAAGAGGTTTGTTGAGCCAGTGGTTCCTGCTGCTGTGCCTCCTGACCCTGTTTTGGTTGAGGGCAATCTGGAGTATGTGGTTGAGAAAATATTGATTCTCGTTTTTTCTAGACGAAGACTCCAGTATTTGGTTAAATGGAGAGGTTATGGTCAGGAAGATAATTCTTGGGTGTTTGCTTCGGACATCCATGCTAGGAGACTTATCCGTGCGTATCATAGAACTCATCCTGACCGACCTTGGTTGCTCAAATGAGGGTTCGGTGACCCCTCCTCAAGGGGGGGTACTGTTGTGAATGGGTTTGAGATGAGTTCTGAGCAGAGGCTCCCTCTGGTGGTTACAAGCGGTGCTAGTGAGGATTGGGAATCAGGTGTTACTGATTGGTCTTATTTAAGGGAATCATTTTCCCATCAGGGTTGCCGGTGATCAATTGTTCTGGTCTGAATCCTTCTTTCCAGTTTCCCTTGTAGCCTGCTGTGTCGTGTCTGCATCTCCTGCTATCAGATAAGACAATTTCTTATTTTGTGTTTTTGCTATGTTTTTGCATTTTGTCCTGCACTTCTGTGGGGGCCTTCTGGGTCCCCTCCGGGGGCTTTTTGCCCTCTCAGTTTAGTCCAGCCACTGTGTTTTGTACTTTTGCTTTTTGCAGTTTTTTCAGTGGCTGCTGTTTTTGTTACACCAGAGAACTAATTTAGGTGGTAGAGGTCGTGTGATCTCAGGTGATTTTGAAATTAGTATGTTGGTGTTTTTCAGGGTTTTCTGGGATTGCAGTAAGTACCCTTCCTGTCCTTTTCTATTTAGATAGTTTGGGCCCCAGCGTTTTGCTCATACTATTTTCTTTCTGTGTCAGTATTTCCTCTTGTCTAACCGCCATTATATGTTTGGGGGCTTTCTATTATCTTTGGGGTTCTGCTCCGGGGCAGATAGCTTTCCTATTTCTATCTTTAGGTGTAGTTAGTTTCTCAGGCTGTGACGAGGCGTCTAGGACCATCGTAGGAACGCTCCACGGCTGCCTCTAGTTGTGGTGGTTAGTCAGGGTACTGCAATCTCATAGATTCCAACTGCTCTGGTGTATTGCCTTTTTTACCTGCACTCCTCAGCTACCGTAACATAACAGTTAGGTCCATAAATATTTGGACAGAGACAACATTTATCTAATTTTGGTTCTAGACATTACCACAATGAATTTGAAACAAAACAAATCAGATGCAGTTGAAGTTCAGACTTTCAGCTTTCATTTGAGGGTATCCACATTAAAATTGGATGAAGGGTTTAGGAGTTTCAGCTCCTTAACATGTGCCACCCCTGTTTTTAAAGGGACCAAAAGTAATTGGACAATTGACTCCAAGGCTATTTCATGGACAGGTGTGGGCAATCCCTTCATTATATCATTCTCAATTAAGCAGATAAAAGGGCTGGTGTTGATTTGAGGTGTGGTGTTTGCATTTGGAAGGTTTAGCTGTGAAGGAAACATGCGGTCAAAGGAGCTCTCCATGCAGGTGAAACAAGCTATCCTTAAGCTGCAAAAAACAGAAAAAACCCATCCGAGAAATTGCTACAACTTTAGGAGTGGCAAAATCTACAGTTTGGTACATTCTGAGAAAGAAAGAAAGCACTGGTGAACTCATCAATGCAAAAAGACCTGGGCGCCCACGGAAGACAACAGTGGTGGATGATCGCAGAATACTCTCCATGGTGAAGAGAAACCCCTTCACAACAGCCAACCAAGTGAACAACACTCTCCAGGAGGTAGGCGTATCAATATCCAAATCTACCATAAAGAGAAGACTGCATGAAATTAAATACAGAGGGTTCACTGCACGGTGCAAGCCATTCATAAGCATCAAGAATAAAAAGGCTAGGCTGGACTTTGCTAAAAAACATCTAAAAAAGCCAGCACAGTTCTGGAAGAACATTCTTTGGACAGATGAAACCAAGATCAACCTCTACTAGAATGATGGAAAGAGAAAAGTATGGCGAAGGCGTGGTACAGCTCATGATCCAAAGCATACCACATCATCTGTAAAACATGGCGGAAGCAGTGTGATGGCTTGGGCATGCATGGCTGCCAGTGGCACTGGGTCACTAGTGTTTATTGATGATGTGACACAGGACAGAAACAGCCGAATGAATTCTGAGGTCTTCAGAGCCATACTGTGTGCTCAGATCCAGCCAAATGCAGCCAAACTGATTGGTCGTCGTTTCATACTACAGATGGACAATGACCCAAAACATAAAGCCAAAGCAACCCAGGAGTTTTATTAAAGCAAAGAAGTGGAATATTCTTGAATGGCCAAGTCAGTCACCTGATCTCAACCCAATTGAACATGCATTTCACTTGTTAAAGACTAAACTTCAGACAGAAAGGCCACAAACAAACAACAACTGAAAACCACCGCGGTGAAGGCCTGGCAGAGCATCAGAAAGAAGGAAACACAGTGTCTGGTGATGTCCATGAGTTCAAGACTTCAGCAGTCATTGCTAACAAAGGGTTTTCAACCAAGTACTAGAAATGAACATTTTATTTACAATTATTTCATCTGTCCAATTACTTTTGGTCCCTTTAAAAACAGGGTGGCACATGTTATGGAGCTGAAACTCCTAAACCCTTCATCCAATTTTAATGTGGATACCCTCAAATGAAAGCTGAAAGTCTGAACTTCAACTGCATCTGATTTGTTTTTGTTTCAAATTCATTGTGGTAATGTCTAGAACCAAAATTAGATAAATGTTGTCTCTGTCCAAATACATATGGACCTAACTGTACCTGGCTTTCCCTACGTTGCTGCACACAGACATTGAGGCCCCTTGCCATCAAGACCTACTGTTTAAATTGAAGAATCCCATGTGTAGCTATTATTGCACACTGTTCACATTATTGATGCACAGATGTTCTTTGCAAAACATTGTCTCCTTCTTGTGGACGACCACCAACTTTTACATTTTGTACATGTGCATTAAATAAACACAACAAACTTGGTCTGGTGTGTTCTTTGAATGTGCTAACTACCTTTCACCTGTCTGTGTATTCAACTGTTTGTTGGCAGCCATTTTTTTTGAGCGTCTAATGCTGCCTGCAGTAGACGGAATGTGTGCCATGGAACACTTGCGGTGTCACAATGGGCCACTCCCTTGCACATCTCACAATGGGCCACACCCTTGCACGTGTCACAATGGGCCACACCCTTGCACAATGGGCCCTTGGCCTATAAATAGCTGTGCAGAGGCAGACATGCTCAGTCTGCTGATGTAGGCAGACAGGTAGGTACTACCCAATACAGAGGTAGTCCTACGCTAAATCAGCATAGCTGAGGGGTAGACAGCTGCTGGTTTTTGGCATTTTTCTTCCTCCTCCTTCCTTAACATCCTGAGGTGTTGGCACAACAGGATGAATGAGGAAGTGAGTATTTGTGTAAAAAATATCTGTTCTTATCAGTTTAATATCTGATACGTCCCCTATCTGGAGACGATATATTAAATTGATTTTTAGAACAGGGAGATGGAAAAAGATCTTGCTCTGTCCACTCCACGCATTGACCCAGTATTGCAGTATTTCTGGGTACAGTGCACTCCTTCTCTGATCCGGTTTCCAAAAAACACATTGAATTGAAATCAATGCAGGTTATGTTGTTTTCCAAGCATTATTTGAATGCTTTTTTTCCTCTTTTTGCTGTATATTGCTGTTTTCATGTTCAAAGATGCACATTTTAGATACATTTTTGCTTGCTTTAACTTCACCAACTCTGCTTCATCTTGTGTGTGCGCATTCTTTTCACCTATGAATGTAAAGCATTGCATTCAATATGTTGCGTTATCAATCTATCTAAGGTTTTGTTGCTTGGTTCAGGTGTGATAAGTTGCAAGAATGTACCTGGCTTTCCCTACGTTGCTGCACACACTGTAGGGATCCGCTCTGGTAGGCAGGGGCCGGCCGCAGTAATGAGGTAAACACACAGGCGTTCAGTTCAAAGTTCAGTGGTTTTTAATGATAAGTTCAACAAAAGTCCAGATAACAAAATCAAAAACAGAACATAAATCACTCCAGTTTGGAGAACCACTGATCCCAGACTCACCCTTGCTTGGGACAGGCTTAACTAAGCGGTGGAATGTCAGCAGAGACCGCCAGGTGCCATTCCCGGGTGGTCTGGTACTCGCTTCCTGGTGTGCACTGACACACTGTCACGAAAACAATCTTCCAGGCTGACTTCAGCCAAACTCCTTCCTTCCACACCTCATACTCCCACAGCTTCCTGTTAAATAGGCCTAGTCCACACCCTCAGGTGAGGTACACATCAGCTGACCTGATCACGTGACTATGACCTCATCACAGGTCCTGTGATCATGGAAAATCCCGAGCAAACTTCAGTCTGCCAGAAGAAATATATCTCCCATCAAGCAAGATCCCCTTTGGTGTACCACATACCTCCCCCCTTTGTTCAACCTTAGGAGGGTGGACACATGACATACAGTGAACTCTGGACAGTGCATCTGCGTTCCCCTGTAATTTGCCTGCCCGATGTTCTACTGAAAATTTGAAATTTTGTAGAGACAGAAACCACCTGGTGACTCGTGCATTTCTCTCTTTGGCTTGACTCATCCAAGTCAGAGGGGAATGATCAGTTACCAACCGAAATGTTCTCCCCAACAGATAGTAGCGCAATGACTCCAGTGCCCACTTGATCGCCAGGCACTCTCTCTCTACAATGCTGTATCTGGTTTCAGCTGGAGTAAGCTTTCGACTCAAGAAACTAATGGGATGCTCCTCCCCGTTAACCTCCTGAGACAACACGGCACCCAGACCTACCTCTGACGCATCAGTCTGGACAATGAATTCTCTTTTGAAGTCGGGTGTGATCAAAACTGGTGACCCGCACAGTGCCCCTTTTAGTTTTACAAACGCTTCTTCAAGCTGATCATTCCATCGCACCATTACTGACTTCCTGCCTTTTAGGCAGTCAGTTAACGGTGCTGACAGGGTTGCAAAATTGGGAATAAACCGCCGGTAGTATCCCACTAACCCCAAAAACCTTTCACTTGTTTTGTGGTGAGGGGACGGGGCCAGTTTTGGATTGCCTCCACTTTGTTTATTTGGGGTTTGATAACTCCTCTCCCAATCACATACCCCAGGTACCGAACTTCCTCCAACCCTATGGAACACTTCTTTGGGTTGGCAGTTAGCCCTGCTTGTCGCAGAGAATCAATCACCGCCTGTACCTTGGCCAAGTGACTTTCCCAGTCTGTACTGTATACCACAATATCGTCCAGATAGGCCGCGGCATATCGGCGATGGGGACGAAGAACAACGTCCATTAACCTCTGGAAAGTCGCTGGAGCGCCATGCAACCCGAAGGGTAGGACTATATACTGGAACAGTCCCTCGGGTGTTACAAAAGCCGTTTTCTCTCTCGCTGCTTTGGTTAGGGGCACCTGCCAATACCCTTTTGTGAGGTCAATGACTGAAAAATACCGGGCCCTGCCCAAACCGCTCTATTAACTCATCGACCCGGGGCATGGGTAGGCGTCAAATTTAGAAATGTCATTCAGTTTTCTAAAGTCATTACAGAACCCTTTAGTGTCCCATCTGGTTTTGGTATTAGGACATTGGGCTGGCCCACTCACTCTGGGACTCTTCAATAACCCTTAACTGCAGCATCTTCTTTACCTCTTCCGAGATGGCTTGTCGCCGGGCCTCAGGCACCCGATATGGCTTTAATCGGACTTTGGCCTGCGGCTCCGTGACAATGACATTTGGATTAGGGAGGTACGGCCAGGGAGCTCTGAAAAAAACATCGGTATTTCGGCTAACAAACTCTCGGACCTCCTGAACTTGTCTAGGAGACAAAGTGTCTGCTATTTTGACGGCAGAGAGGACTTCTCTTGCCTTCTCCTGAGGCAAGGTAGCCTCTCTAACTGAAATGCAGGCCGTGGACAATCCTCACCAAGAGGGTCTCTGTCTTTCCATGGTTTGAGCAGATTCACATGGTATACCTGTTCTGGCTTTCTTCGCCCTGGTTGGTGTACTTTATAGTTTACAGGACCCACCTTCTCCATAATCTCATAGGGTCCCTGCCACCTTGCAAGAGCTTACTATCCACTGTAGGCACAAGTACCAACACCCGATCCCCAGGGCTAAAGGACCTTACCCGTGCCTCCCGGTTATAGACCTGCCTCTGTGACCTTTGTGCTGCTTCCATATGTTCTCGGACTAATGGTAGGACTCTCCATTCTCTCTTGCATTTTGGCCACATGTTCTATCACACTTTTGTGGGGAGTTGGTTGGTTTTCCCAGGCCTCTTTAGCTATATCGAGTAAGCCACGGGGATGTCTGCCATATAATAGTTCGAAGGGCGAGAACCCCGTAGATGCCTGGGGCACCTCCCGCACTGCAAACATCAGGTATGGCAACAAGAGATCCCAGTCCTTACCATCTTTAGAGACGGCTTTTTTCAACATATTCTTCAGAGTTTTATTGAACCTTTCTACTAAACCGTCTGTTTGGGGATGATAGACCGATGTGCGCAACTGTTTAACACTTAACAAGTGGCAGAGTTCCTTCATGATTTTTGACATAAAGGGGGTCCCTTGATCTGTTAAGATTTCTTGAGGGATTCCCACCCGAGAGAACATACCCATGAGTTCTTTTGCGATTAGTTTGGCCGAGCGTGTCGCAGGGGAATAGCCTCAGGATACCTGGTAGCGTAATCTAGAACTACGAGGATGTGTTGATGACCCCTTGCTGATTTATTAACCGGCCCCACCAGATCCATGGCTATTCTCTCAAACGGACCTCTATAATTGGTAAAGGCACCAAGGGACTCCGAATATGAGGCTGCGGACTGGTTACCTGGCACACGGGACAAGAGTTACAATACCGTTTAACTTCTTAATAGACCCCTAGCCAGTAAAACCGTTGTAGAATTCTGTCTAGGGTTTTCTTTTGGCCCAAATGTCCCCCTAGTACATGCGCATGGCTAAGTCCATTACCAACCTCCGATATGACTGTGGTACCAGCAATTGCTCGACAATTTCCCCATTTATTTTTTCAACCCGATACATCAAATCTTGGTTCAGCTCGAATCGGGGAAATACTGTAGCTGCCCTGGGGTGTTGGGGTTCCCCATTGACAACCAGTACATTTTCCCGGGCTTGAGTCAACGTAGGGTCCTGGAGTTGCGCCGTACCAAAATTGTCACCTGCCACATTTAAGTCTGACAATTCTGGTCCCGGTGGCAAATCTTCCATCTCCCCAGCTAACAATTCTATAGGAGAGGGGTTTTCCTCCTCCACCGAAGGCAACGGTACTCCTACCGCCAGCACATCTTCCTCTGGGCCACCAGGTTCATGCCCGATTTCTGGAGAATGCAACCTGGTTGCCACTGGTGCCGATGACTGTTCTGTGGGAGGGGTAATTACAGGCCAAAGCACAGAAAATAACGGAAAATCTCTCCCCATTATTACGTCATAATGCAAATTAACCACCACCCCCACCTCGTGGCACCTCCTCCCCGCTGGCGTGTTTATCATTACCAGGGCGGTAGGATAATGTTTTAAGTCCCCATGTATACACAATACACCCATTTTCCGACCAGTATACTCGCTGATTTGGACGTGGCTGGCTCGTATTAGGGTCACAAGACTCCCTGAGTCCAGAAGAGCCACAGCAGGTTACCCTCCACCTCCACTTTACACAAATGGTTCATACTGGGTCCCTCTGGTTTGCCCACTGCACACATGTGTTCGGCATAGTGAGACTGATAGTATCCATAGTTGGTGTCCATGGGCTCAGTCAGATGGGGGCAATCAGCTCTCACATGTCCTGGTTCTTGGCACCGCCAACAGATTATGGGACCTCTTTCGTCCCCAGACGTGTCTTGGGCGGCCTTCCGAGTCTCTGCTCGCCGAACGGCGGGTGAAGGTTTGGGAAATTTACTCGTTACCTTCGCGGTAGTCTCTCCCTGTATCTCTTTGGTAGCCCCATATCTTTCAATGAGGTCTACCATTTGGAGACCATCAGTAGGGGCTGCCTGTCCAACCCAGGTTTGCAGGGTGTGGGGCATAGTCCTCCAGAATTTATCAGTTACTATCCTATCCCGCATAGCGCTGGGTGACAACACCTCCGGCTGCAACCATTTATCTACCAGGTGTATCAAATCATAGTACTGGGACCGAGCTGGCTCGGAAGGGGAAAACTTCCACTGGTGTACCCGCTGGGCCCGGACCAAAACATTTACCCCAAGACGTGCAAGTATCTCACCCTTGACGATCTCATAGACTCTCTGTTGCTCGGGGGCTAGGTCCATATAGGCTTTCGCGGGTCCTGGAGCCAAAAACGGAGCCACGATTTCTGCCCACTGGTCCCGGGGTAGACTCCTCTCTCAGCCACGCCTTCAAACATCTCCATGTACACCTCGACATCATCTGACTTTTCCATTTTTTTAATCGCTGTGCGTACCGCTTTCCGGACATCCTGACGTCCCGGGGCAGCTCCTGCTGTCTGCGGCGCTGTTATGTGCTGCATCAGTAGACAGTTGGTTTCCTGTTGCCGCTCCATAGCCTGCTGCTGTATAGCCTGCTGCTGCTGCATAGCCTGCTGTTGCTGCTCCATAGCCTGCTGCTGTATAGCCTGCTGCTGCTGCATAGCCTGTTGTTGCTGCTGTATAGCTTGCTGCTGCTGCTGTGTAGTCTGCTGCTGCTGTCGCATGGCCTCCACCAGCATTTTTACTGTGCTCTCCATCTTCGGACAGTTATCCACCGGGTCTTGCGTCACTTTCTTCACCCAGGACATTTACTGTCATGCAGAGGAAAAAAAAAACATCCACAAAAAAAAAAAAAACAGCCTGACCTCACTGCGTATGCCCGCATTAACGCCACCAATTGTAGGGATCCGCTCTGGTAGGCAGGGGCCGGGCCGCAGTAATGAGGTAAACACACAGGCGTTCAGTTCAAAGTTCAGTGGTTTTTAATGATAAGTTCAACAAAAGTCCAGATAACAAAATCAAAAACAGAACATAAATCACTCCAGTTTGGAGAACCACTGATCCCAGACTCACCCTTGCTTGGGACAGGCTTAACTAAGCGGTGGAATGTCAGCAGAGACCGCCAGGTGCCATTCCCGGGTGGTCTGGTACTCGCTTCCTGGTGTGCACTGACACACTGTCACGAAAACAATCTTCCAGGCTGACTTCAGCCAAACTCCTTCCTTCCACACCTCATACTCCCACAGCTTCCTGTTAAATAGGCCTAGTCCACACCCTCAGGTGAGGTACACATCACTGACCTGATCACGTGACTATGACCTCATCACAGGTCCTGTGATCATGGAAAATCCCGAGCAAACTTCAGTCTGCCAGAAGAAATATATCTCCCATCAAGCAAGATCCCCTTTGTGTACCACAACACCATTGAGGCCCTTCCATCAAGCCTACTGTTTAAATTGAAGAATCCATGTGTAGCTATTATTGCACACTGTTCACATTATTGATGCACAGATGTCTTTTGCAAAACATTGTCTCCTTCTTGTGGACGACCACCAACTTTTACATTTTGTACATGTGCATTAAATAAACACAACAAACTTGGTCGGGTGTTCTTTGAATGTGCTAACTACCTTTCAACCTGTCTGTGTATTCAACTGGTTGTTGGCGGCCATTTTTTTTGAGCGTCTAATGCTGCCTGCAGTAGACGGAATGTGTGCCATGGAACACTTGCGGTGTCACAATGGGCCACTCCTTGCACATCTCACAATGGGCCACACCCTTGCACGTGTCACAATGGGCCACACCCTTGCACAATGGGCCCTTGGCCTATAAATAGCTGTGCAGAGGCAGACATGCTCAGTCTGCTGATGTAGGCAGACAGGTAGGTACTACCCAATACAGAGGTAGTCCTACGCTAAATCAGCATAGCTGAGGGGTAGAAGCTGCTGTGTTTTTGGCATTTTTCTTCCCCCTCCTTCCTTAACATCCTGAGGTGTTGGCACAACAGGATGAATGAGGAAGTGAGTATTTGTGTAAAAAATATCTGTTCTTATCAGTTTAATATCTGATACGTCCCCTATCTGGGGACCATATATTAAATGGATTTTTAGATCAGGGAGATGGAAAAAGAGCTTGCTCTGTCCACTCCACGCATTGACCCAGTATTGCAGTATTTCTGGAACAGTGCACTCCTTCTCTGATCCGGTTTCCAAAAAACAATTGAATTGAAATCAATGCAGTTATGTTGTTTCCAAGCATTATTTGAATGCTTTTTTCCTCTTTTTTGCTGTATATTGCTGTTTTCATGTTCAAAGATGCACATTTTAGATACATTTTTGCTTGCTTTAACTTCACCAACTCGCTTCATTTGTGTGTGCGCATTCTTTTCAATATGAATGTAAAGCATTGCATCATATGTTGCGTTATCAATCTATCTAGTTTTGTTGCTTGTTCAGGTGTGATAAGTTGCAAGAATGTACCTGGCTTTCCCTACGTTGCTGCACACAGCATTGAGGCCCCTTGCATCAAGGCCTACTGTTTAAATTGAAGAATCCCATGTGTACTATTATTGCACACTGTTCACATTATTGATGCACAGATGTCTTTTGCAAAACATTGTCTCCTCTTGGGACGACCACCAACTTTACATTTTGTACATGTGCATTAATAAACACAACAAACTTGGTCTGGTGTGTTCTTTGAATGTGTACTACTTTCACCTGTCGTGTATTCAACTGGTTGTTGGCGGCCATTTTTTTTGAGCGTCAATGCTGCCTGCAGTAGACGGAATGTGTGCCATGGAACACTTGCGGTGTCACAATGGCCACTCCTTGCACATCTCACAATGGGCCACACCCTTGCACTGTCACAATGGGCCACACCCTTGCACAATGGGCCCTTGGCCTATAAATAGTGTGCAGAGGCAGACATGCTCAGTCTGCTGATGTAGGCAGACAGGTAGGTACTACCCAATACAGAGGTAGTCTACGCTAATCAGCATAGCTGAGGGGTAGACAGCTGCTGGTTTTTGGCATTTTTCTTCCCCTCCTTCCTTAACATCCTGAGTGTTGGCACAACAGGATGAATGAGGAGTGAGTATTTGTGTAAAAAATATCTGTTCTTATCAGTTTAATATCTGATACTCCCTATCTGGGGACCATATATTAAATGGATTTTTAGAACAGGGAGATGGAAAAGACTTGCTCTGTCCACTCCCGCATTGACCCAGTATTGCAGTATTTCTGGAACAGTGCACTCCTTCTCTGATCCGGTTTCCAAAAACACATTGAATTGAAATCATGCAGGTTATGTTGTTTTCCAAGCATTATTTGAATGCTTTTTTCCTCTTTTTTGCTGTATATTGCTGTTTTCATGTTCAAGATGCACATTTTAGATACATTTTTGTTGCTTTAACTTCACCATCGGCTTCATTTGTGTGTGCGCATCTTTTCACCTATGAATGTAAAGCATTGCATTCATATGTTGCGTTATCAATCTATCTAAGGTTTGTTGCTTGGTTCAGGTGTGATAAGTTGCAAGAATGTACCTGCTTCCCTAGTTGCTGCACACACGCATTGAGGCCCCTTGCCATCAGGCCTACTGTTTAAATTGAAGATCCCATGTGAGCTATTATTGCACACTGTTCACATTATTGATGCACAGATGTCTTTGCAAAACATTGTCTCCTTCTTGTGGACGACCACCACTTTTAATTTTGTACATGTGCATTAAATAACACAACAAACTGGTCTGGTGTGTTCTTTGAATGTGCTACCTTTCACCTGTCCGTGTATTCAATGGTTGTTGGCGGCCATTTTTTTTGAGCGCTAATGCTGCCTGCAGTAGACGGAATGTGTGCCATGGAACACTTGCGGTGTCACAATGGGCCACTCCCTTGCACATCTCACAATGGGCCACACCCTTGCACGTGTCACAATGGGCCACACCCTTGCACAATGGCCCTTGGCCTATAAATAGTGTGCAGAGGCAGACATGCTCAGTCTGCTGATGTAGGCAGACAGGTAGGTACTACCCATACAGAGGTAGTCCTACGCTAAATCAGCATAGCTGAGGGTAGACAGCTGCTGGTTTTGGCATTTTTCTCCCCTCCTTCCTTAACATCCTGAGGTGTTGGCACAACAGATGAATGAGGAAGTGAGTATTTGTGTAAAAAATATCTGTTCTTATCAGTTTAATATCTGATACTCCCCTATCTGGGGACCATATATTAAATGGATTTTTAGAACAGGGAGATGGAAAAGAGCTTGCTCTGTCCACTCCCCATTGACCGTATTGCAGTATTTCTGGAACAGTGCACTCCTTCTCTGATCGGTTTCCAAAACAATTGAATTGAATCAATGCAGGTTATGTTGTTTCCAAGCATTTTTGAATGCTTTTTCCTCTTTTTTGCTGTATATTGCTGTTTTCATGTTCAAGATGCACATTTTAGATACATTTTGCTTCTTTACTCCACTCTGCTTCATCTGTGTGTCGATTCTTACTGATGTAAGCATTGCATTCAATAGTGCGTATCAATTATCTAGGTTTGTGCTTGGTTAGGTGTAAGTTGAGATGTACTGGCACCTATGTTGTGACACACATGAGCCTTGCCATCAGGCCTACTGTTTAATTGAAGATCCCATGTAGTATATTGCCACGTTCAATATGAGCACAGATGTCTTTTGCAAAACATGTTCTTGTGGACGACACCATTTTACTTTTGTAATGTCATTAAATAAACCAACAAATTGGTTGTGTGTTTTGAAGTCATCCTTTCACTGTCTGTTTCACTGTTTTGGCGGCCATTTTTTTAGCTCATGCTGCCTGCAGAGACGAATGTGCATGAACTGCGTGTCACAATGGGCACTCCTTGCACATCTCAAATGGACACCCTGCACGGTCACAATGGCACCTGCACATGGGCCCTTGCTATAATAGTGTGCAAGGCAACAGCTCATGCTGATGGGAGACAGGTAGGTCTACCCAATACAGAGGTAGTCCTACGCTAAATCAGCATAGCTGAGGGGTAGACAGCTGCTGGTTTTTGGCATTTTTCTTCCCCCTCCTTCCTTAACATCCTGAGGTGTTGGCACAACAGGATGAATGAGGAAGTGAGTATTTGTGTAAAAAATATCTGTTCTTATCAGTTTAATATCTGATACGTCCCCTATCTGGGGACCATATATTAAATGGATTTTTAGAACAGGGAGATGGAAAAAGAGCTTGCTCTGTCCACTCCACGCATTGACCCAGTATTGCAGTATTTCTGGGAACAGTGCACTCCTTCTCTGATCCGGTTTCCAAAAACAGATTGAATTGAAATCAATGCAGGTTATGTTGTTTTCCAAGCATTATTTGAATGCTTTTTTCCTCTTTTTTGCTGTATATTGCTGTTTTCATGTTCAAAGATGCACATTTTAGATACATTTTGCTTGCTTTAACTTCACCAACTCTGCTTCATCTTGTGTGTGCGCATTCTTTTCACATATGAATGTAAAGCATTGCATTCAATATGTTGCGTTATCAATCTATCTAAGGTTTTGTTGCTTGGTTCAGGTGTGATAAGTTGCAAGAATGTACCTGGCTTTCCCTACGTTGCTGCACACAGCATTGAGGCCCCTTGCCATCAAGGCCTACTGTTTAAATTGAAGAATCCCATGTGTAGCTATTATTGCACACTGTTCACATTATTGATGCACAGATGTCTTTTGCAAAACATTGTCTCCTCTTGTGGACGACCACCAACTTTTACATTTTGTACATGTGCATTAAATAAACACAACAAAACTTGGTCTGGTGTGTTCTTTGAATGTGCTAACTACCTTTCACCTGTCTGTGTATTCAACTGGTTGTTGGCGGCCATTTTTTTTGAGCGTCCAATGCTGCCTGCAGTAGACGGAATGTGTGCCATGGAACACTTGCGGTGTCACAATGGGCCACTCCCTTGCACATCTCACAATGGGCCACACCCTTGCACGTGTCACAATGGGCCACACCCTTGCACAATGGCCCTTGGCCTATAAATAGCTGTGCAGAGGCAGACATGCTCAGTCTGCTGATGTAGGCAGACAGGTAGGTACTACCCAATACAGAGGTAGTCCTACGCTAAATCAGCATAGCTGAGGGGTAGACAGCTGCTGGTTTTTGGCATTTTTCTTCCCCCTCCTTCCTTAACATCCTGAGGTGTTGGCACAACAGGATGAATGAGGAAGTGAGTATTTGTGTAAAAAATATCTGTTCTTATCAGTTTAATATCTGATACGTCCCCTATCTGGGGACCATATATTAAATGGATTTTTAGAACAGGGAGATGGAAAAAGAGCTTGCTCTGTCCACTCCACGCATTGACCCAGTATTGCAGTATTTCTGGGAACAGTGCACTCCTTCTCTGATCCGGTTTCCAAAAGACAGATTGAATTGAAATCAATGCAGGTTATGTTGTCTTCCAAGCATTATTTGAATGCTTTTTTCCTCTTTTTTGCTGTATATTGCTGTTTTCATGTTCAAAGATGCACATTTTAGATACATTTTTGCTTGCTTTAACTTCACCAACTCTGCTTCATCTTGTGTGTGCGCATTCTTTTCACCTATGAATGTAAAGCATTGCATTCAATATGTTGCTGTTATGATTTGGTAGCTGAGGAGTGCAGGTAAAAAAAGGCAATAACAGATGGGGACAAAATGAATCCCAAAAATGAGATCCTCTGTACGCCAAAAAGACACTTTGATCCCTTCACAGACAGAGCATTCTCTCTCAAAATCTGGAATACAGTTCGAACATGTTTCACATGAGAGTCCCAGTCATTAGAAAAAATCAAGATATCATCCAAATAAACAATTAGAAATTTATCCACAAAATTCCTGAAAATGTCATTCATGAAGGACTGGAAGACAGAAGGAGCATTAGTGAGCCCAAAGGGCATCACAAGGTACTCAAAATGCCCCTCAGGGGTGTTAAATGCCGTCTTCCATTCATCCCCGTGCTTAATGCGAATAAGGTTATATGCCCCCCCTGAGGTCAAGCTTGGTAAACTAAGTAGCGTCTTTCACCCTGGAAAACAGGTCAGAAATTAAGGGTAACGGATATTGATATTTCACAGTAATATTGTTCAAAAGACGATAATCAATACACGGCCTTAATGAACCATCCTTTTTGGCCACAAAGAAAAAACCGGCACCTAAGGGTGAAGAGGATGGTCTGATATGACCCTTCTCCAATGACTCCTTGATATAAGACCGCATAGCGTCATGTTCAGGTACAGACAAGTTAAAAAGGCGACCTTTAGGGAATTTACTACCAGGCACTAATTCAATAGCGCAGTCATAGCTCCTATGGGGAGGCAAGGATGCAGATTTACTTTCGCTAAACACATCAGAAAAATCAATCAAAAAGTCAGGAACATCCTGAGCCTGGGGGGAGGCAGAAAAAACAGGAGTGTTGGTATTAACACATTGGCAGCCCCAACTGGTTACAGACACAGATTTCCAATCCAAAACAGGATTATGAGACTGTAACCAAGGGAAACCCAGCACGATAATGTCATGCAGATTATACAGAACCAAAAATTTGCAGCTCTCCTGATGATCAGGTTCAACCCTCATTATCACCTGAGTAGAGAACTGAGGTTTATTCTCAGCCAAAGGGGTAGAATCGATCCCCAGTAGAGGAATAGACTTCTGTAAAGGTATCAAGGGAAACCCGCAACGTTTAGCAAAATCAAAATCCATCAGGTTAATAGCTGCTCCCGAATCAACGAAAGCCTGAGCAGAAAATGAGGACAGAGAGCATATCAGAGTAACAGTTAATAAAAACTTAGTCTGAACACTACCCAAGACAACTGAGCGTGCAAAATGTCTTCCCCGCTTAGGGCAGACTAAAATAGCATGAGAGGCATCACCACAGTAGAAACATAACCCATTGCGCTTTCGAAACTCATGACGCTGTGCCCCAGAAACCACTCTATCACACTGCATGGGTTCAGAAGCAGGTTCACAAGGCAACACTATTCCACGCATACTTCTCCGCTCACGCAAACGTCTGTCGATTTGAATCGCTAATGACATAGAATCATTGAGACCAGAGGGGATAGGAATCCCACCATAACATCTTTTACATTATCTGACAGACCCTTCCGAAAAAGGGCTGCCAAAGCGTCGTCATTCCATTTGGTCAGGACTGCCCACCTGCGGAATCTCTGACAGTATAACTCAGCGTCATCAAGCCCCTGATTTAATGCCAACAAGGCTTTTTCAGCTTGATCAGTGACATTAGGATCATCGTACAATAACCCCAAGGCCTGAAAAAATGCATCAACATCACTCAAAACAGGATCCCCAGGTGTCAGGGAAAAAGCCCAATCCTGAGGATCGCCGCGCAGGAGAGAGATGACAATTTGAACCTGCTGCGCTGCGTTCCCTGAGGACTTAGATTTTAAGGCAAAAAACAATTTACAATTATTTTTGAAATTCAGAAACTTGGCTCGATCCCCCAAAAACAAATCTGGCATGGGGATCCTAGGTTCCACAACAGGCAACCTTTCAAGATATGCAGCAATACTCTGAACCTCAGTGGCAAGCTGATCCACACGCCAGACAACTGTGCAAACTCCATGAAGAAATCCTCCCCAGCACCCAGAGATACAGATGGGAAAAACAATGCAACAAACAGAAAAATATCGACAACTCTGACAACTTTTTTTTTTTTTTCTTCACAATATTTTTCCTCTGTGATACCATAAATTTAGTTTAGGCCGGTGATATACTTTGATTTGGTAGTGGGTGCATGGTAAAAAAAGGCAATACCCAAGCAGTTGGAATCTATGAATTGATTGCGGCCTTTTATCCACCACAACTAGGGCAGCCGTGGAGCGTTCCATGTTGGACTAGGCTCGTCACAGGCCTGAACTAACATACCTAAAGATAGCAAACGGAAAGCTTCTGCCCCGGAGCAATCCCCAAAGAACATAGAAGGCCCCCAAACATGTATGGCGGTGTAGACAAGAATCTGAAATACGACAAGACAGAAGTAAGCCAAACGTTGGGCCCAAACTATCTAAATCAGAAAAGTAGGAAAGGCACTACGTTTCCATATAAAACCCTGAAAAGCACCAACTCACTGAATTTCAAAACACCGGATCACAGACTCTACCTAAATTAGTTACAATGGTTAAAAATCAAAACATGCACCTGAAAAACGAAAAAGCAATGTACAAAACATCATGGCTGAACTAATCTGAGAGCAAAGCCGGAGGGACCCTGAAGCCCCACAGAGTACAGGACAAAATGCAAAAATCAAGCACGAATAACACAAGTATGACAGATAATGTCTAGTGCATCCGATGCCGTATCACACAAGCACATTGAATGAAGAACAGGAATCAAGATTGAGACCAAACAATTGATCATTCTCGGCAACCCTGATGGGAAGGCATCCCTTATACGTATCAGTCATAAACCTTTTCCCAATCTCAATTTCTTGACATTTCACTACCGCTTGTAACCACCGTGGGCCTCTCTTCAGAACTCATCTCAAGTCCATTCATCACATGTTGCGTTATCAATCTACTAAGGTTTTGTTGCTTGGTTCAGGGTGATAAGTTGCAAAATGTACCGGCTTCCCTACGTTGCTGCACACACGCATTGAGGCCCCTTGCCTCAAGGCCTACTGTTTAAATTGAAGAATCCCATGTGTAGCTATTATTGCACACTGTTCACATTATTGATGCACAGATGTCTTTTGCAAAACATTGTCTCCCTCTTGTGGACGACCACCAACTTTTACATTTTGCACATGTGCATTAAATAAACACAACAAAACTTGGTCTGGTGTGTTTTTTGAATGTGCTAACTACCTTTCACCTGTCTGTGTATTCAACTGGTTGTTGGCGGCCATTTTTTTTGAGCGTCTAATGCTGCCTGCAGTAGACGGAATGTGTGCCATGGAACACTTGCGGTGTCACAATGGGCCACTCCCTTGCACATCTCACAATGGGCCACACCCTTGCACGTGTCACAATGGGCCACACCCTTGCACAATGGGCCCTTGGCCTATAAATAGCTGTGCAGAGGCAGACATGCTCAGTCTGCTGATGTAGGCAGACAGGTAGGTACTACCCAATACAGAGGTAGTCCTACGCTAAATCAGCATAGCTGAGGGGTAGACAGCTGCTGGTTTTTGGCATTTTTCTTCCCCCTCTTCCTTAACATCCTGAGGTGTTGGCACAACAGGATGAATGAGGAAGTGAGTATTTGTGTAAAAAATATCTGTTCTTATCAGTTTAATATCTGATACGTCCCCTATCTGGGGACCATATATTAAATGGATTTTTAGAACAGGGAGATGGAAAAAGAGCTTGCTCTGTCCACTCCACGCATTGACCCAGTATTGCAGTATTTCTGGGAACAGTGCACTCCTTCTCTGATCCGGTTTCCAAAAAACAGATTGAATTGAAATCAATGCAGGTTATGTTGTTTTCCAAGCATTATTTGAATGCTTTTTTCCTCTTTTTTGCTATATATTGCTGTTTTCATGTTCAAAGATGCACATTTTAGATACATTTTTGCTTGCTTTAACTTCACCAACTCTGCTTCATCTTGTGTGTGCGCATTCTTTTCACCTATGAATGTAAAGCATTGCATTCAATATGTTGCGTTATCAATCTATCTAAGGTTTTGTTGCTTGGTTCAGGTGTGATAAGTTGCAAGAATGTACCTGGCTTTCCCTACGTTGCTGCACACACGCATTGAGGCCCCTTGCCATCAAGGCCTACTGTTTAAATTGAAGAATCCCATGTGTAGCTATTATTGCACACTGTTCACATTATTGATGCACAGATGTCTTTTGCAAAACATTGTCTCCCTCTTGTGGACGACCACCAACTTTACATTTTGCACATGTGCATTAAATAAACACAAGAAAACTTGGTCTGGTGTTTCTTTGAATGTGCTAACTACCTTTCACCTGTCTGTGTATTCAACTGGTTGTTGGCGGCCATTTTTTTTGAGCGTCCAATGCTGCCTGCAGTAGACGGAATGTGTGCCATGGAACACTTGCGGTGTCACAATGGGCCACTCCCTTGCACATCTCACAATGGGCCACACCCTTGCACGTGTCACAATGGGCCACACCCTTGCACAATGGGCCCTTGGCCTATAAATAGCTGTGCAGAGGCAGACATGCTCAGTCTGCTGATGTAGGCAGACAGGTAGGTACTACCCAATACAGAGGTAGTCCTACGCTAAATCAGCATAGCTGAGGGTAGACAGCTGCTGGTTTTTGGCATTTTTCTTCCCCCTCCTTCCTTAACATCCTGAGGTGTTGGCACAACAGGATGAATGAGGAAGTGAGTATTTGTGTAAAAAATATCTGTTCTTATCAGTTTAATATCTGATACGTCCCCTATCTGGGGACCATATATTAAATGGATTTTTTAGAACAGGGAGATGGAAAAAGAGCTTGCTCTGTCCACTCCACGCATTGACCCAGTATTGCAGTATTTCTGGGAACAGTGCACTCCTTCTCTGATCCGGTTTCCAAAAACAGATTGAATTGAAATCAATGCAGGTTATGTTGTTTTCCGAGCATTATTTGAATGCTTTTTTCCTCTTTTTTGCTGTATATTGCTGTTTTCATGTTCAAAGATGCACATTTTAGATACATTTTTGCTTGCTTTAACTTCACCAACTCTGCTTCATCTTGTGTGTGCGCATTCTTTTCACCTATGAATGTAAAGCATTGCATTCAATATGTTGCTGTTATGATTTGGTAGCTGAGGAGTGCAGGTAAAAAAAGGCAATAACAGATGGGGACAAAATGAATCCCAAAAATGAGATCCTCTGTACGCCAAAAAGACACTTTGATCCCTTCACAGACAGAGCATTCTCTCTCAAAATCTGGAATACAGTTCGAACATGTTTCACATGAGAGCCCCAGTCATTAGAAAAAATCAAGATATCATCCAAATAAACAATTAGAAATTTATCCACAAAATTCCTGAAAATGTCATTCATGAAGGACTGGAAGACAGAAGGAGCATTAGTGAGCCCAAAGGGCATCACAAGGTACTCAAAATGCCCCTCAGGGGTGTTAAATGCCGTCTTCCATTCATCCCCGTGCTTAATGCGAATAAGGTTATATGCCCCCCCTGAGGTCAAGCTTGGTAAACTAAGTAGCGTCTTTCACCCTGGAAAACAGGTCAGAAATTAAGGGTAACGGATATTGATATTTCACAGTAATATTGTTCAAAAGACGATAATCAATACACGGCCTTAATGAACCATCCTTTTTGGCCACAAAGAAAAAACCGGCACCTAAGGGTGAAGAGGATGGTCTGATATGACCCTTCTCCAATGACTCCTTGATATAAGACCGCATAGCGTCATGTTCAGGTACAGACAAGTTAAAAAGGCGACCTTTAGGGAATTTACTACCAGGCACTAATTCAATAGCGCAGTCATAGCTCCTATGGGGAGGCAAGGATGCAGATTTACTTTCGCTAAACACATCAGAAAAATCAATCAAAAAGTCAGGAACATCCTGAGCCTGGGGGGAGGCAGAAAAAACAGGAGTGTTGGTATTAACACATTGGCAGCCCCAACTGGTTACAGACACAGATTTCCAATCCAAAACAGGATTATGAGACTGTAACCAAGGGAAACCCAGCACGATAATGTCATGCAGATTATACAGAACCAAAAATTTGCAGCTCTCCTGATGATCAGGTTCAACCCTCATTATCACCTGAGTAGAGAACTGAGGTTTATTCTCAGCCAAAGGGGTAGAATCGATCCCCAGTAGAGGAATAGACTTCTGTAAAGGTATCAAGGGAAACCCGCAACGTTTAGCAAAATCAAAATCCATCAGGTTAATAGCTGCTCCCGAATCAACGAAAGCCTGAGCAGAAAATGAGGACAGAGAGCATATCAGAGTAACAGTTAATAAAAACTTAGTCTGAACACTACCCAAGACAACTGAGCGTGCAAAATGTCTTCCCCGCTTAGGGCAGACTAAAATAGCATGAGAGGCATCACCACAGTAGAAACATAACCCATTGCGCTTTCGAAACTCATGACGCTGTGCCCCAGAAACCACTCTATCACACTGCATGGGTTCAGAAGCAGGTTCACAAGGCAACACTATTCCACGCATACTTCTCCGCTCACGCAAACGTCTGTCAATTTGAATCGCTAATGACATAGAATCATTGAGACCAGAGGGGATAGGGAATCCCACCATAACATCTTTTACATTATCTGACAGACCCTTCCGAAAAAGGGCTGCCAAAGCGTCGTCATTCCATTTGGTCAGGACTGCCCACCTGCGGAATCTCTGACAGTATAACTCAGCGTCATCAAGCCCCTGATTTAATGCCAACAAGGCTTTTTCAGCTTGATCAGTGACATTAGGATCATCGTACAATAACCCCAAGGCCTTAAAAAAATGCATCAACATCACTCAAAACAGGATCCCCAGGTGTCAGGGAAAAAGCCCAATCCTGAGGATCGCCGCGCAGGAGAGAGATGACAATTTGAACCTGCTGCGCTGCGTTCCCTGAGGACTTAGATTTTAAGGCAAAAAACAATTTACAATTATTTTTGAAATTCAGAAACTTGGCTCGATCCCCCAAAAACAAATCTGGCATGGGGATCCTAGGTTCCACAACAGGCAACCTTTCAAGATATGCAGCAATACTCTGAACCTCAGTGGCAAGCTGATCCACACGGCCAGACAACTGTGCAAACTCCATTGAGAGAAAAAATCCTCCCCAGCACCCAGAGATACAGAGGGAAAAAAAATGCAACAAACAGAAAAATATCTCTGACAACTCTGACAACTTTTTTTTTTTTTTTTTTCTTTCACAATATTTTTCCCTTCTGTGAGTACCATATAATTTTTAGTTTAGGCCGGTGATACTGTTATGATTTGGTAGCTGAGGAGTGCAGGTAAAAAAAGGCAATACACCAGAGCAGTTGGAATCTATGAGATTGCAGTACCCTGATTAACCACCACAACTAGAGGCAGCCGTGGAGCGTTCCTACGTTGGTCCTAGACGCCTCGTCACAGCCTGAGAAACTAACTATACCTAAAGATAGAAAGGGAAAGCTATCTGCCCCGGAGCAGATCCCCAAAGAACATAGAAAGCCCCCAAACATGTAATGGCGGTTAGACAAGAAGAAATACTGACACAGACAGAAAATAGTATGAGCAAACGTTGGGGCCCAAACTATCTAAATAGAAAAGGATAGGAAAGGCACTTACTGTAATCCCAAAAAAACCCTGAAAAGCACCAACTCTACTAATTTCAAAAACACCTGAGATCACACGACCTCTACCACCTAAATTAGTTCTCTGGTGTAACAAAATCAAAACAGCAGCCACTGAAAAAACTGGAAAAAGCAAATGTACAAAACATCAGTGGCTGAACTAAACTGAGAGGGCAAAAGCCCCGGAGGGGACCCTGAAGGCCCCCACAGGAGTACAGGACAAAATGCAAAAATCAAGCACAAAAACAAAAAAAAGAAAAATGTCTTATCTGTTAGCAGGAGATGCAGACACGACACAGCAGGCTACAAAGGAAACAGGAATCAAGGATTGAGACCAGAACAATTGATCACCGGCAACCCTGATGGGAAGGCGACTCCCTTATACAAGACCAGTCAGTAACACCTGATTCCCATCCTCACAATCTTCACTGGACAGTCCAGTACCGCTTGTAACCACCAGAGGGAGCCTCTGCTCAGAACTCATCTCAAGTCCATTCACAACAGTTGCGTTATCAATCTATCTAAGGTTTTGTTGCTTGGTTCAGGTGTGATAAGTTGCAAAAATGTACCTGGCTTTCCCTACGTTGCTGCACACACACGCATTGAGGCCCCTTGCCATCAAGGCCTACTGTTTAAATTGAAGAATCCCATGTGTAGCTATTATTGCACACTGTTCACATTATGATGCACAGATGTCTTTTGCAAAACATTGTCTCCCTCTTGTGGACGACCACCAACTTTTACATTTTGCACATGTGCATTAAATAAACACAACAAACTTGGTCTGGTGTTTTTTAAATGTGCTAACTACCTTTCACCTGTCTGTGTATTCAACTGGTTGTTGGCGGCCATTTTTTTGAGCGTCCAATGCTGCCTGCAGTAGACGGAATGTGTGCCATGGAACACTTGCGGTGTCACAATGGGCCACTCCTTGCACATCTCACAATGGGCCACACCCTTGCACGTGTCACAATGGGCCACACCCTTGCACAATGGGCCCTTGGCCTATAAATAGCTGTGCAGAGGCAGACATGCTCAGTCTGCTGATGTAGGCAGACAGGTAGGTACTACCCAATACAGAGGTAGTCCTACGCTAAATCAGCATAGCTGAGGGGTAGACAGCTGCTGGTTTTTGGCATTTTTCTTCCCCCTCTTTCCTTAACATCCTGAGGTGTTGGCACAACAGGATGAATGAGGAAGTGAGTATTTGTGTAAAAAATATCTGTTCTTATCAGTTTAATATCTGATACGTCCCCTATCTGGGGACCATATATTAAATGGATTTTTAGAACAGGGAGATGGAAAAAGAGCTTCTCTGTCCACTCCACGCATTGACCCAGTATTGCAGTATTTCTGGGAACAGTGCACTCCTTCTCTGATCCGGTTTCCAAAAAACAATTGAATTGAAATCAATGCAGGTTATGTTGTTTTCCAAGCATTATTTGAATGCTTTTTTCCTCTTTTTTGCTATATATTGCTGTTTTCATGTTCAAAGATGCACATTTTAGATACATTTTTGCTTGCTTTAACTTCACCAACTCTGCTTCATCTTGTGTGTGCGCATTCTTTTCACCTATGAATGTAAAGCATTGCATTCAATATGTTGCGTTATCAATCTATCTAAGGTTTTGTTGCTTGGTTCAGGTGTGATAAGTTGCAAGAATGTACCTGGCTTTCCCTACGTTGCTGCACACACGCATTGAGGCCCCTTGCCATCAAGGCCTACTGTTTAAATTGAAGAATCCCATGTGTAGCTATTATTGCACACTGTTCACATTATTGATGCACAGATGTCTTTTGCAAAACATTGTCTCCCTCTTGTGGACGACCACCAACTTTTACATTTTGCACATGTGCATTAAATAAACACAAAAAACTTGGTCTGGTGTATTCTTTGAATGTGCTAACTACCTTTCACCTGTCTGTGTATTCAACTGGTTGTTGGCGGCCATTTTTTTTGAGCGTCCAATGCTACCTGCAGTAGACGGAATGTGTGCCATGGAACACTTGCGGTGTCACAATGGGCCACTCCCTTGCACATCTCACAATGGGCCACACCCTTGCACGTGTCACAATGGGCCACACCCTTGCACAATGGGCCCTTGGCCTATAAATAGCTGTGCAGAGGCAGACATGCTCAGTCTGCTGATGTAGGCAGACAGGTAGGTACTACCCAATACAGAGGTAGTCCTACGCTAAATCAGCATAGCTGAGGGGTAGACAGCTGCTGGTTTTTGGCATTTTTCTTCCCCCTCCTTCCTTAACATCCTGAGGTGTTGGCACAACAGGATGAATGAGGAAGTGAGTATTTGTGTAAAAAATATCTGTTCTTATCAGTTTAATATCTGATACGTCCCCTATCTGGGGACCATATATTAAATGGATTTTTAGAACAGGGAGATGGAAAAAGAGCTTGCTCTGTCCACTCCACGCATTGACCCGGTATTGCAGTATTTCTGGGAACAGTGCACTCCTTCTCTGATCCGGTTTCCAAAAGACAGATTGAATTGAAATCAATGCAGGTTATGTTGTTTCCAAGCATTATTTGAATGCTTTTTTTCCTCTTTTTTGCTGTATATTGCTGTTTTCATGTTCAAAATGAAAATTTTAGATACTTTTTTCCCCTTGCTTTAACTTCACCAACCTGTTTTCTTTTTGTGTTGGGCATTTTTTCCCCAAAAAAATGTAAAGCTTTTGATTCAATAGTTGTTTTAAAATTTGGGCTGAGGAGTGGGGGTTAAAAAAAGGAAAAACGTGGGGACAAAATAATCCCAAAAATAGATCCTCGTACCCAAAAAGACACTTTGACCCTTCCGACAAAAAATCTCCCCTCAAAACTGGAAACAGTTCGAACTTTTTTTCACATGACCCCCCAGTAATTAGAAAAAATAAAGAAAACCCCAAATAAAAATTTTAAAATTTTTATCCAAAAATTCCTGAAAATGTCATTCATGAAGGACGGGAAAAAAACAGAAGGACATAAGGGGCCCAAAAGGGGCATCAAAAGGTACTAAAATTTTCCCCCCGGGGTTTAAAGGGCCGTTTCCCCATTCCCCCTTTTAAAAGCGAAAAGGGGTTTAATATCCCCCCCCCTGAGGAAAAGTTTGGGAAAATAAGTACGTTTTCACCCTGGAAAACAGGTCAAATTTTAAGGGGGAAAGGATTTGATTTTTCACAGAAAAATTTTTTAAAAAAAACCGAAAATCTACAGGCCTTTAAAATAACCCCATTTTTTGGGGCCACAAAGAAAAAACCCCCCAAAAGGGTGAAGAGGAGGCCCCTGTTTTACCCTTCCCAATGACCCCTTGAATAAAACCGCTGCGTCAGGTTCAGGAACAGACAATTAAAAAGGGGCGACCTTTGGGGGAATTTTAAAACTCCCGAAAAAATTTCAATAGCGCAGTCTAGCCCCTATGGGAGGAAAGGACAGATTTACTTCGCTAAACACTTCAAAAAAAAAATAAAAAAGGGTCAGGAACACCTTCCCTGGGGGGGGCAGAAAAAACAGGTTTTGGGGAAAACAATTGGCCCCCAACGGGTTTAAAAAGACACAAATTTCCAATCCAAAAAAGGGTTAAGACTGCCCCAAAGGGAAACCCGCACGAAAATTCATGCGTTAAAATACAAACCAAAAAATTTGCAGCCCCCAAATGATCGGGTTTAAAACCCTCATTATCACCTGATAAAAACCGGGGTTTTTCCCCCCCAAAGGGGGGTAAATCGACCCCCAAGAGGGAATAGTTTTCTGTAAAGGTATCAAGGGAAACCCCAACTTTAGAAAATAAAATCCATGGGGTTTAATGCTCCCCCCCGAATCAACGAAAGCCTGAGCAGAAAATGAGGACAGGAAACAAATCAGAGAAAAGTTTAAAAAAAATTTGTCTGAACACTACCCAAAAAACTAGCGTGCAAAATGTCCCCCCCCGCTTAGGGCAACTAAAATAAAAAGAGGCATCACCACGTGAAACATAACCCTTGCGTTTTAAAATCATGCCGTGCCCCAAAACCACTTATCACACTGCATTTTTCAGAACGGGGTTTAAAAAGGGAACACTTTCCAAAAGCATTTTTCTCCCTCACGAAAAAAGCTGTCAATTTGAATCGCAAATGACATAGAATCATTGAACCAGGGGAAAAGGGGAAACCCCCCATAAACTTTTACATTATCTGACAGACCCCTTCCAAAAAAGGGCTGCCAAACGTCGTCTTCCTTTTTGGGCAGGACTGCCCACCTGGGAAATTCCCGACGTTAATCAGCGCCCCTAAAACCCCGGGTTTAATGCCAACAAGGGTTTTTTCAGTTATCAGTGCTTAGTTTATCGACAATCCCCCCAAGGGGCCCTTTTTAAAAAAAAAACATCAAAAAAATAAAACGGATCCCCGGTTTTCAGGGAAAAACCCAAAACCCGGGATCGCCCCCCCCGGAGAGAGAGACAATTTAAAACCCGCTGCCTGCTTTTTCCCGGGATTTTAATTTTTAAAAGGCAAAAAACAATTTAAAAATTAAAAATTTTAAAAATTCCCCGAAATTGGGGTCGACCCCCAAAAAACAAATCGGCAGGGGGTCCTGGTTCCAAAACAGGCAAACCCTTTTAAGATATCAGAAAAAACCTAACCCAGTGGCAAGCTAAAACCACAGGGGCCGACAACTTGCAAATCCATTGAGAGAAAAAATCCCCCCCAAAAAACCCAAATAGAAAAAAAAAAAATTTTTTAAAAACAAAAAATTTCTTGACAATTTAATTTTTTTTTTTTTTTTTTTCTTTCCCCAATATTTTTCCCCGTAACCAAATAATTTTTTTTTAAGGCCGTTGAAAACTTTTTAAAAAAATTTGGTAGCTAGGGGCGGTAAAAAAAGGAATACACCAAAAAGTTTTTGGAATCTAGAGGGGAAAAAACCCAAAAACCCCCACAATAAAACACCTGAGCGTTCCTTTGGTCCCCCCAACGCCTGAACCGGAAACCCCCAACTAAAAAGATAAAAGAAAAGCTTCCGCCCCCGGAGCAAACCCCAAAAGAACAAAAAAGCCCCCAAAAAATTAAACGGGAACAAGAAGAAATAAAACTAAACAGACAAAAAATTTAGAGAAAACGTTGGGGGCCCAAAACTTTCTAAAATAAAAAAAGGGGGAAGGGGACTTCGTTCCCCCCAAAAAAACCCTGAAAAGCCCATTTTAAAAAAATTCAAAAACACCTAGTCAAAACAACCCTTACCCCCCAAATTAGTTTCTTGGTTTTTTAACAAAATCAAAAGCAGGGCCACGAAAAACTGGGAAAAACAAAGACAAAAATCAGGGCGAACTAAACTGAAGGGGAAAAAGCCCCGGAGGGCCCTGAAGGCCCCCACAGGGGGACAGCAAAATGCAAAAACACCAAAAACAAAAAAAAAGAAAATGTTTAAAACTTTTTCGGGAAAAAAGAACGCCCCCTTTAAAGGAAACAAAATAAGGTTAACCAAAAAAATTGATCACCGGAAACCCTTTTGGAAGGCACTCCCTTTTTCAAAAACCCCGTAAACCTTTCCCAATTTTCAACTTTCAATGGCATTTGTACCCCCTTTTTAACCCCAGAGGGGCCCTTAAAAATATTAATCCATTCAAATGCGTTTCAATCTATCAAGGTTTTTTTGCTTGGTTACAGGTGTGATAAGTTGCAAAAATTACCTGGCTTTCCCTACGTTGCTGCACACACCATTGACCCCCCTTTCCTCAAGCCTACCTGTTTTAAATTGAAAGAATCCCATGTGTTTGCATTATTGCCCCTGTTCAATTATTGCACCTGTTCACATTATTGATCCAATGTCTTTTGCAAAAACTTTGTCTCCCTCTTGTGGACGACCACCAACTTTTACATTTTGCACATGTCTTAAATAAACACAAGAAAACTTGGTCCCGGGTGTTTTTTGAATGTCACTTTCACCTGTCTGTGATTCAACTGGTTTTTGGCGCCATTTTTTTTGAGCCCAATGCCGCCGCAGTAGACGGAATGTGTGCCAGGAACACTTGCGGTGTCACAATGGGCCACTCCCTTGCACACTCCAATAGGCCCCCACCCTTGCACCCTGTCACAATGGGCCACAACCTTCACAATGGGCCCTTGGGCCATAAAAGCTGTGCAGAGGCAGACAGCCAGCTGCTGAAATTTGGCAGACAGGTAGGTACTACCCAATACAGAAAGGGAGCCCCACGCTAAATCACATAGCGAGGGGTAGACAGCTGCTGGTTTTTGGCATTTTTTCCCCCCCCTCCTTAACATCCTGAGGTGTTGCCAAAAAGGATGAATGAGAAGTGATTATTTTGAAAAAAAACTTTTTCTTATCATTTAATACCCGATACGTCCCCTATCTGGGGACCATAAATTAAATGGATTTTTAGAACAGGGAGATGGAAAAAAGCTTGCTCTGTCCACTCCACGCATTGACCCGGTACTGCAGTATTTCTGGAACAGTGCACTCCTTCCGATCCGGTTTCCAAAAAACATTGAATTGAAATCAATGCAGGTTAATTTTTTTTCCAAAACATTATTTGAATGCTTTTTTCCTCTTTTTTGCTGATATTGCTGTTTTTTATTTCAAAGAGCACATTTTAGATACATTTTTTGCTTGTTTTTAAATCACCAACTCCCGCTTCATCTTGTGTGTGCGCATTCTTTTCACCTAGGGAAATTTAAAACTTTTCATTCAATATGTTTCGTTTACAATCTATCTAAGGTTTTGTTGCTGGTTCAGTGTTAAAAGTTGCAAGAATGTACCGGCTTTCCCTACTTGCTGCACACACCATTGAGGCCCCTTGCCATCAAGGCCTACTGTTTAAATTGAAAATCCCATGTGTAGCTATTATTAAAACTGTTCACATTATTGGATGCACAATTCTTTTGCAAAACATTGTCCCCCAGTGGAGACCACCAACTTTTACATTTTGCACATGTGCATTAAAATAAACCCAAAAACTTGGTCCTGGTGTGTTCCCTTTTAATTGCTAAACCTTTCACCTTCGGGTTTTTCAACTGGTTTTGGCGGGGCCATTTTTTTTTGAGCGCCAAGCTGCCTGCAGTAGACGGGGAATGTGTGGCCATGGAACACTTGCGGTGTCACAATGGGCCACTCCCTTTGCACATCCACAATAGGCCACACCCTTGCAGGGTCACAATGGGCCCACACCCCTTTCACAATGGGCCCTTGCCTATAAATAAACTGTGCAAGGCAGACATGTTTAGTCTGCTGGTAGCAAGACGGTAGGTACTACCCAATACAGAGTAGTCCTACGCTAAATCAGCATAGCTGAGGGGTAGACCTGCGGTTTTTGGCATTTTTCTTCCCCCTCCTTCCTTAAACCTGAGGTGTTGGCACAACAGAGAATGAGGAAGTGAGTATTGTGTAAAAAATATCTGTTCTTTCATTTAATATCGATAACGTCCCCTAAACTGGGGACCATAATTAAATGGATTTTTAGAACAGGGAGTGGAAAAAGAATTTGCTCACCACTCCCCGCATTGACCCGGTATTGCAGTATTTCTGGGAACAGTGCACTCCTTTCTGTTTCCCGGGTTTTCCCAAAAAAACAAATTTAATTGAAATCAATGCAGGTAAGTTGTTTTCCAAGCATTTTTTAATGCTTTTTTTCCTCTTTTTTGCGTATTTGCTGTTTTCATTTCAAGATGCACATTTAATACATTTTTGCTTGCTTTAACTTCACCCCCCTTGCTTCATCTTGTGTGTGCGCAATTTTTTTCACCTATGAATTAAAGCATTGCATTCCCAAATGTTGCGTTATCAATCTATCTAAGGTTTTGTTGCTTGGTTCGGTGTGAAAAATTGCAAGAATGTACCGGTTTCCCTACGTTGCTGCACATACCATTGAGGCCCCTTCCAACAAGGCCAACTTTTAAATTGAAGAATCCCATGTGTACAAATTTAAAGCCCACTGTTCACATTATTGATGCACAATGTCTTTTTCAAAAACATTGTCTCCCTCTTGGGAAGACCACCAACTTTTAAAAATTTTGCACATGTGCATTAAATAAACACAAAAAACTTGGTCGGTGTTTCTTTGAATGTCCCAAAACCTTTCCCCCCCTGCCTTGTATTCAACGTTTGTTGGCGGCCATTTTTTTTGAGCGTCCAAAGCTGCCTGCAAGACGGAATGTGTGCCATGGAACACTTGCGGGTCACAATGGGCCCACTCCCCTTTCACATCCACAATAGGCCACACCCTTGCGACACATGGGCCCACAACCCTTGCACAAGGGCCCTTGGCCTAAAAAGCTGTGCAGGGCAAACATGCTCAGTCTGCTGATGTGGGCAAAGGTAGGTACACCCAATACAGATTTGTCCCTACGCAAAATCACAATAGCGAGGGTAGAAGCTGCTGGTTTTTTGGGGATTTTTCTTCCCCCTCCTCCTTAACATCCTGAGGTGTTTTGGGACAACAGGATGAAGAGGAAGTGAGTAAATTATTTAAAAAAATATCTGTTCTTAACCGTTTTAAAAAGATACGCCCCAAATTTGGGGGCCAAAATTAAATGGATTTTTAAACAGGGATGGAAAAAGGCTTGCTCTGTCCACTCCACATTGACCCGGTATTGCAGTTATTTCTGGAACAGTGCACTCCTTCCTGACCGGTTTCCAAAAAAACACATTGAATTGAAAAATGCAGGTTTGTTGTTTTCCAAGCATTATTTGAATGCTTTTTTTCCTCTTTTTTCCCGTATTTTGCCCGTTTCTGTTCAAAGATCACATTTTTAGAAACATTTTTGCTTGCTTTACTTTCACCAACTCTGCTTCATCTTGTGTTGCGCATTCTTTTCACCTAGAATTAAAGCATTGCATTCAATAGTTGCGTTATCAATCTATCTAAGGTTTTGTTTGCTTGGTTCAGGTGTGATAAGTTTGCAAGAATGACCTGCTTTCCCAAAGTTCCCGCACACACGCATTGAGGCCCTTGGGCCCTCAAGGCCTACTGTTTAAATTGAAGAATCCCATGTGTGCTTTTTATTGCACCCTTTTCACATTAATGATGCACAGATGTCTTTTTCAAAAAAATTTGTCTCCCCTTGTGGACGACCACCAACTTTTACTTTTGCACATGTGCATAAAAAACCCAAAAACTTGGTCTGGGTGTTCTTTGAATGTGCTAACTCCTTTCACCTTCTGTGTATTCAACTGTTGTTGGCGGCCATTTTTTTTTGAGCGCCAAATGCTGCCTGCAGTAGACGGAATGTGTGCCATGGAACATTGGGGTCACAAGGGCCACTCCCTTGCAACTCACAAGGGGGGGACACCCTTGACGTGTCACAATGGGCCACACCCTTGCCCAATGGGCCCCTTTGGGCCATAAATAGCTGGGCAGAGGCAGACCCTGTCGTTTTGTTTTTTGTAGGGAAAAAAGGTTACTACCCAATACAAGGGAGACCGCAAATCGGGGAAGCGGGGGGTAACAGGCGGTTTTGGCATTTTTTTTTCCCCCCCTTCCTTAACATCCGAGGGTTGGCACAACAGGAAAAATGAGGAAGTAGTATTTTTTTAAAAATACCCTTTCTTATCTTTTTTAATACAAAAACCCCCCCTATCTGGGGACCATAAATTAAATGGTTTTTAAAAGAACAGGGAAGGAAAAAAGATTGGGGTCTGTCCACTCCGCCCCTTTGACCCAGTTTTGCATTTTTTCTGGGAACTAAAACTCCTTCCTGACCGGTTTCCCCCAAAAAACAGATTGAATTGAAACAATGCGGTTTAAAATTGTTTTTTTCCCAAAAAATTTATTTAATCCTTTTTTTCCTTTTTTTTTGCTATTTTTTGTTTTTGATAAAAAAAAGGGATTTAACCCTTTTACCCCAAACCTCAGGGGTTCCATTAATCCAAAATAATATAATTTTAAAAATTTTATCTCTTTATATCTTTACACTTTTTTAAAATAATTTTGTTTTTCCCTTTTAAACCACGATACCAAAGGGTTATTTTTCCAAAATTAAAACAACCCCCATTAATTGGGGAACATCATTTGAAAAAAATTTTGTTTTCTGTAGAAAATTTTATATAGGAAAACAATGTTTATAAATGCCTTTCAATTTTCCTTTTTTTTCTATATTTCGAATCGTCTATTTGGGGAGAATTCCTCACTTTCTTTGTTCCTCATCACGCACAATTTGGTTTTTTAATACCGTCTTAAATTCCCCACCGGGGGCCCTTTTTGGGCACATAGAAAAACCCCCACCTATGCCTTTTTTGGGGAACTGGCTCCCCCTAAATCAGGGCTCCCCCCCCCCCCCCCCCTTGACTCACTGGAACCAGCAAGGGTCTTTTTCCGGGGTTTGGAGCCGCGGGGGCTTTTTCCTTTTTTCCCATCACTTGCTAAAAACGCCATTTTCCCCCCCAAAACCAGCGGGAAAATTTATTTCCCCCACAGGAGCGCTCACTACCTTATTTTGATTTGGGGGTGGTTTCAGTGTCTATAGCGATTCCTCTACCACTTTACGGGGAATTTAAAACCCGTCCCGGCCCCCAGATCTTTTTTGGGGCCTTTCCGGGATACTGGGGACATTATGGCAAAAAAAAAATCACTATTTTTCACTCCCCCCAGATTTTCCCCCCTGGTTCGGGGCACCCCCTTTTTCCCAAACGTTTTTTCAAAAAAGGGGGGTGTTTTTTTTGCTTAAACCCCACAAAATATTTACAATCAAAATTAAAGGTTTTTCAAAAACCAAAACCCCCCCTATTTAAATTTTTTCTCGTGCGTACGCACACTAACTTCAGCAAAAATACTAAAATTTTTTGGGAAAAATGAATTTTTTCCTATGCCAAAATTCCCTATTATCCATGTTATAAGGCTCTTTTTTTGTGGCCCCTTATCCTCTCATTTTTTTCCCAAAAATTTTTCCCCCTTTTATATTTTGGGGTTTTTGTTTTAAAATTTTCCCATATTTGCAATTCTTCTTGGGGTATACTTTTTTTTTTTTTTTGTTATTATTTTGTTTCACATTTGTTTATTCCAAAAACATTGAAAAAAGGTCCGATTTTTTTATCGAAACGTTTTTTCCTATCGATGTATTGCACAATAAAAAAATTCCTTCACATTGCATGTCCCGAGTGGGCCCCCCGGGTTTTTTTACTAATTATACGGTTTTGGGGGCCCCAACCCCGGGGCACCTTAAAAATTGGCTGTGAGCGGTTTTTTAACTTCCTTTTGCTGCATCTGGCACAGGGGTTCCCCAAAACTGTGCAGGGGCAATTAAATCTCAAGACTATCAAGGGTTTTAAAAAAGAAATTTTTCGCCCCCTTTCAGAAAGCTTGGTCTCAGTCGCCCCGGCCCCGGGTCTTTCCAAAAGGGGAAAAAACCCCCAAAAAACCCAAGCTAAAAACACCCAAGAAAAAGGGAAGAGGGGAAAATTGGGGGTATTCTGAATGGCCTTTAAAAAGGGCCCCGACCCCCAAAACCTATTGAACATCCCTTTTTGGGGGAAAAGCGAAACATGCCCCCCTGGAAAAGGCCACCTTCACACACGAGACAACGGAGCAGTTTTTTTCTTGAGGGGGGGCCAAAAAACCCTGTCGAGAAAAGGGGGGGGAATTTTTATTGCCGTTACAGGAATCGGGGTTTTTTGCAGTGAAAATTGGCCCAAAAGGTTTTCAACAAAATATTAAGTTTTTTTTTTTAAAAATTTGTGGAAGGGGTGGTTTTAAAAATAATGTCTGACTTTCCATTTTACATTTTCCCCAATGTTTTTTTTATTATTACTTTGGCAGATTCCCCAATTATTCTGGACCCTTTTTGGGTTTTTTTTCATTTTAAATGGGGATAACCCCAATTTTTTCCAAGGGGGGAAAAAGCCAGGCAAAAAAATTTTTTTGCGCTCCCCGGGTTTTCGACAATCCATAAAAGGTAAGAATGTAGGTTTACTTGACTACGCTTTTTAAAAACCCCCAAAATTTTTCCTCAACAACCATGCAAAAAAAAGAGAAAAAACAAAAATGGTATAAGTAAAAATTCTAAAAAAAAAGGGGGCCCCAAAGGGGAAAAAAAAAAAGCGAGGGGGGAATACATAGTGAAAAATTAAAAGGGTTGGTTTTTTCCTTTTTTTCCCCGAAAATATTTTTTTTTTTTTTTAAAAAATTTTAAATTTTTTTTAAAATTTTTTTTATTTCAATTAGATTTTAATAAATTCAGTAAAAAAAACTTAGAAAAAAAAACCCCTAGTAAAACTCATACTTCACTGCCTAAGAAAGGCCCCCGGAAGGAAAAAAAGGGCCGACCCCCCAATGGGGGGAACCTGACATGGGGATTTTTTTAATGCAGACCAAAGAGTGAGGTTCCCTTTTTTAAAAGTTAAAAAATTCCTCCTCTCGAAAAGAATAGCGTGAACAGGAAACAAAAAAGGTAAAATACCAGGGTCGGGGGCGGGGAAAACCCGAGAGGAAAATTCCGGGGGCATGGAGAGGAAACCAGAAAAGTAAAAAACCCCTTCTTTGGGGGGAAAAAACCGAAAGGTAAATACCGGGTTTTTATGGGGGGGGAAACCAAAAGGTAAAATACCGGGGGCATGGAGAGGAAACCAAAAAAGGTAACATACCAGGTTATGGAGGGGGAAACCCCCGAGAGGTTAAATACGGGGGCAGGGGCGGGAAAAACCGAAGGTAAGATAACAGGTCTGGCCCCAAAACCAAAGGGGAAAAATTTCCGGGGGCCCTCCCCCGGAAACCAGAGAGGTAAAAACCCCCGGGGAAAGGACAGGAAACCAGAGGGGGAAAATACCAGGGTAAAGGAGGGGGAAACCAAAAAAGGTGGGGAAACCGGGTTTCCCCGGGGGTGGAAACCAGAAAATTTTAAAACCGGGGCATGGACAGGAAACCAGAAAAAGAAAAATCCCAAAGGGGGCATGGACCAAAAAAAAAAAACCAGAGATTTTAAAAACCGGGTCATGGACGGGGGAAACCGAGAGGTAAATCCCCGGGCCCGGGGCAGGAAACCAAGAGGCAAGATACGGGGGTTTTTAAAACCCCCAAAGGGGTTTTAAAAATCGGGGGCAGGGAAAAGGGAAAAACCAAAGGAAAAAACCCCGGGGCCCCCGGGAAAGGGAAAACCAAAGGAAATTAAACAGGGCCCCGGGGCTGGAAACCAGAGAGGTAAGATCCCGGGGGAATGGGGGAGGAAACCAAAAAGGTAATAACCAGGGTAAAAGTTTTTTTTGGGGAATTTTTTTGAAATAAATTTCCCCGGGGGAAAACCCCCCTTTGGGTTTTGGTTTTTCAAACAAAAAAACCCCTTCCCCAAGAAAAAATTTGAAAAATTGGCCCCCCGGTTTTTTCAGACGGGGGCTTAAATAAGGGGTTTCCCCCCCCAAAACGGGGTTCCGGTGATCAATTGTTTTTGGGGTCAACTTTGGTCTCAACTTGGGTTTCCCTTTTGGTTTTATTTTTGGGGCTTTTTTGGGTCTTGCCCCCATTTCTGCTTCTGCTTCCCGAAAAAGCTCGGGGGTGGGCGGGGGGCGCTTTGAAAAACCCCCGGGGTTACCCCCGAATTTACCCTGGGGAAAAATTTTGGGAAAATGATTTACATCGTTACATGATCATTACATTATGTATCATGTTATGGCAGGTCTATGGGGGGTTTATGTCTTGTATTCCTCCCCCTATTTAAGGGGGGCCTTTTTTTTTTTAATACCGGGCATTACAATATAGGTCTTTTCCGGGGGTTTTTAAAATTTTTGCTGCCCGGGGGTTTTGTTGGATATGGTTTTTAAATTTTTTGGGCCTTAAAAATTTTTCCCCTTTTTCCTTTTTTTACTGATATTTAAAAAAAAGGAAATTTTCTTTAAAAGGGGTTTTTGCCCCTTTCACTGATTTTTTTTTGTCTTGGTATCTTTGATAATCCTCAGTGTGGCCTTTTTAAAACCCATATGGGGGAGTGATTTTTAAGGGGCTGACATTCATATACTAGTTGCATGATGATCCCCTTAAAAATAGTTGCATGTGGTTTTCGGCTATTATCTCTGCAAAAAAAATGGGAAAAATTTTCCCCCCCTTTTGTTTTTGTGCCCCTTCTTTTTGGCCCCTTTTTTTCCTTGGCCCCTTCCCCTGAGGGCCCCCCGGGGCCCCCCCCCGGGGGGTTTTGGGGGCCTCCTTTTGTCTGAGCCACTGTTTTTTTCATTTGCCTTTTTTTCCGTTTTTTCAGGGCTCCCCGGCTTAGTTTTGTTTCAAAACCGAGGGAATAATTAAGGGGGAAAAAGGGCGGTGATCTCAAAAATTTTTCAATTAGTATTTGGTTTTTTTTAAAAGGGGTTTTTTTTCTGAGTAAGTTTCCCTTTTCCAACCTTTTTTTTCTAGGAAAAAATTGGGGGCCCCCCCCTTGCTCAAAATTTATTTTCCTTTTTGTCTGTATTTCCTCTTTTTTAACCGCCATTACATTTTGGGGGGGGTTTCCCATGTTCTTTGGGGAACTGGCTGGGGGAAAAAGCTTTCCTCTTTCTAACTTAGGTGTAGTTAGCCCCCCAGGCTGTACAGGCTCTAGGGCCCCCAATAGGGGCGCCCCCAAAAAGGGTTTTCCCTTTTTTTTTTGGTTTTTTCCCGGTACTGCAAATTAGTAGATTCCAAAACCCCCCCTGGTGTATTTTCCGTTTTTTTTTCCCGCCCTCCCCCCCCCAAAACCCAAACATAACATATCCCCCCGGGCCCCAAAATGAAAAATTAAAAGGACCCCACAAAGGGAAAAAAAGTGTAAAAAAAAAAAAAAATTTTCAAGAAAATCAGAGATTTTTTTTTCTTTTTTGGGGTTCATTTTTTTTTCCCTCTTTTTTTTGGGAGCTGAGGATTTTTTTTTTCTCCAAAGGAGTTTGCACAGTTGTCGGGGGCCCTGGGACCCTTTTCCCCTGAAGTTCGGAGTATTCTCCCCATTTTCAGGGTTCCCGGGGTTTTTGTAACCTAAAACCCCATGCCAGATTTTTTTTTAGGGGATAGAGCTAAATTTCTAAATTTTTAAAAATAACTGAAAGGGGTTTTTTTTTTTCCCTTTTAAAACCGGGGCCTTTTAGGGAAGCAGCACAAAGGTTCAAATTGCCCCTCTCTCCCTTTCCCCGGGATCCCCCGGGTGGGCTTTTTCCCCCGACCCCCCGGGGGCCCCCGTTTTGAGTAAAGTTTTCATTTTTTTCTGGCTCGGGGGGTTTTGTAAAAAAGAACCTAATGTCAATGATCAAGCTGAAAAAACCTTGTTGGCTTTAAAATTTTAGGGGCTTGGGGAAAAGCTGAGTTAAACTGGCAAAATTCCGAAAGTGGGAAACCCTTTTACCAAATGGATAAAGCTTTGGCCCCCCTTTTTCGGAAGGGCTGCCCCGAGAAGAAAAAAAGTTATTTGGGGTTTTCCCCCGCCCCCCCGGCCCCAATGATTCAAAGCCCCTTAATTATTCAAATTGACAGACTTTGCGTGAGCGTAAAAGGGAAGCGAAAAATAGGGGTTGCCTTGTAAAAACCGTTTCTAAACCCCCTGAAAAGGGGGTTAAGGGGTTTTTGGGACAGCGCATGATTTTCCCCAAAAAGCAAGGGGGTTTTTTTAAAAATGGGGGTGACGCCTCTCATGCTTTTTTAGTCTCCCAAAAAACGGGGAAATTTTTTGGGGCCCCCTAAAATTTTTCGGGTAGTTTTTTAAAAATAAATTTTTTTTTTACTGTTACCCTGTTTGCTCCCGTCCACATTTTCCCGCTCGGGGTTTTGTTTTTTTTGGGAGCACTATTCCCCCGAGGAAAATTTTATTTTGCAAAAAAGTTTTTGGTTTTTCCCTTATCCCCCCAAAGGAAGTCTTTTCCCCTACGGGATTAAATTTTCCCCCTTTTGGGGTGAAAAAAAACCCCATTCCCCCAAATCAGGTGTAAGAGGGTTGAACCTGATCATAAAAGGGATTTTAAAATTTTTTTTGGGCGTAAATCTGCATGACATTTTTGAAAATGGTTTTTCCCTTTTTACAGCCCAAAAAACCCCTTTTTTGGGGTTTGGAAACTGTGTCTTAACCATTGGGGCCTTTTCCCAAAGTTTAATGGGGCCCAAACTCCTGTTTTTTTTGCCTCTCCCCCCTCAGGATTTCCTGACCCCTTTTTACTGATTTTTCTGGGGTGTTTTTTCGAAAGTAATTTTTCATCCTTGCCCCCCCCCTAGGGGGATGAATGGGGGTATTGAATTAGTGCCTGGTATAAAAAATTTCCCTTAAAGGGCCCCCTTTTTTTAACCCCTTTCTGTACCGAACATGACGCTATGCGGGGTTTTTCAAGGAGTTTAAAATTGGGGGAAAGGGGCATCAGACCAAACTCTTCACCCTTTTGGGGCCGGTTTTTTTTTTTTTGGGGGCCAAAAAGGGGTTCATTAAGGGGGGTATTGATTATCGCTCTTTTAAAAATAACACCGGAAAAACAAAACCCCTTTCCCCCGAATTTTTACCGTTTTTCCCAGGGGGGAAAAATGCCCCCTTGGTTTACCAACTTGACCTCAGGGGGGGAACCCCCTTTTCGCATTAAACACGGGGGGGAAAGGAAGACGGGCATTTAATACCCCAGAGGGGCATTTTTTGTACCTAGTTATGCCCTTTTTTGGTTTTCTTTTAAGCTCCCCTTCCGTCTTCCAGTCCCCTTATGGGGAAGACATTTTCCGGGGGGTTTTGGGGTAAAATTTTGATTGTTTATTTGGTGATACTTGATTTTTTTTCCCAAACTGGGAAAACCATGTGAAACATTTTTGGGGTGTGTTTTCCCAAATTTTTGGGGGGAAAAATGCTCTGGGGTTTTTAAAGGGAAAAAAAGTGTCTTTTTTTGGGTACAGAGGTCTCATTTTTGGGGGTTTATTTTGGGGGGGCCCCTGTTATTAAATGGACCCCGGCAAAAGGTTTTGGGCCCCCGTGATTGGGTCCAACCTCCCCCAAAAAAAGGGGCCCTTAGAATTCCCCTTTGGGTTTTTCCCCCCTTTTTTCGTAAAAATTTATTTGGGAAAATTTTCTGTTATTTTTAAACCCCTTTACGATTTGAAAACCAAAAAAGGGTTTTGGATGTGGTAATTTGGGGCCCCTGAGGCAGTCCCCCGCGTTTTTTGGAACTTAAGCAAGAAAAACTTCTGCTCCTTTTTTCTACGCACCCGATGTTTCTTCCCCCTTTTCCCTTTCCCGGTTTTGGCGTTGATGCCCTTCTGAAATTGGGGCCCCGGTTTCCCCCCTTTTTCCCAAAGAGATCCAGAGGGGCCCCTAAAAGTAAAAACCCCTTTCCTTTTTTTTTTTTCGAAAAATTTTCCCCAATGAACGTAATTAAAAACGGGTAACGGGGGGTTAATTTTGGGCCTGAAGTGGCTTTTGGGGAAAGAGGAAAATTGGGGGGGGGAGCCAAACATCAGGGGGGGGTCCTTCCCCGGGGCCCTAAGAATCTGGGGTTTAACCCCGGAAAAAACCAACGACTTTTAACCAAAAAAGGCCCCGGGGGGGCCCTTTTTTTTTCCACAAAATTTCAATTTTGTGGTTTCCTTTCCTTTTTCCGGCACAAAGAAAAATTTTAAGGGGCGGAAACCCTCTCCAGGATTTTCCCCCTTCGGGGCCTTCCCCCAGTTAAATGATCCTGCTGTTTATTTTGAAAGAGGGGGGATTCTTTCCCCCCCTCTCCCCCCCAATTTGGGGACGGCTCTGGGGGTTTTTCGGGGAAAAAAACCCGAGCGCTGCCCTTTTGGGGGAAATTTTTTTCCCCCGACCTTTTGGAAAAAAAATGTAAAAGCCCGAGAACATTGTTCCCCGTTGGCCGGGGCACCCCGGGAAATTTTTTTGGAAAACCGGGGGTTTGGGTTTTTGCCCCGGCCCTTTTTGGGGCCAAAATTTGCTCGTAAAAGTCGGGGGAATTTTTGGGGCCCCCAGGGACTTCCCTCTCCTCCAAGCCTTGCTCCCCGCTCTAGTGGTTTGTTGATCCCCTTTCCTGGCCCAAAAAGACCAGGACCCAAACTCAAAAGGATTTTTTTTCCCCCACCCCCCTGTTTTTTCAGAGCATGCCCCTTTTCGGGGGATTTGGGGAAGGTTTTCCAAAATGATACACCCTTTTTGCCATTACCTAATTTTGCCTTCCCCTCCGAATTGGTCCCCCTTTTTTATTTTAGCACGGGGTTTCGGTTACAGGGGTTTCCCCCTTGAAAAATTTTGTCGACAGGGGACCCCCTTTTTTTTTCCGATTTTGGAGGACTTTTTTTCTAAATTTGGGGTTCAATTGCCCCTTTTTCCTGGGGGTTTTTCCTAAACCAAAGGGGCAAACTGAGAGAACAAAAAAAACCCTGGAGACTTTTCGAGATGCTTTTTGTCTGGGGGTCAAGAAAACTGGGTCTTTTTTTTTTTCCTTTTTTGGTAGTTTGCTTTTTAAAAAAAGGGTAGCTCTGCCACTGATGTCTCCTTTTTCTGAAATTTTTGGGGTTTTCCCCTTTTTATTTTCTTCGGGACGACGGGGGCCCTTTCTGCAGTCCAGGGTTTTTGACTCTGTTGTGGGCGTATGAAAACAGTTTTGGGGGCCATAGTGGGGGGGGTTTCCCCTTTCCCAGGAGGGGGCCCCCCCGGTTTTTTCCAAAACCGGAAAAGGAAAATGAAGGTCCTCGGTTTGAAGGGGGGGGCTGGTCGGGTTTTCCTCAAGAAAAAACCCCCATGAGATTTTCATCTCCTAATTTTTAACCTAGGCCCCTTGGACGTTATAAGATCATGGAGATTCTTAATCCTTTTCCCCTTTTTTTTTTTCTTCTTCCAGGGGGAATTTTTAAATCCCCAAAGGGGTTTCCCAAGTCCTTATTTTAAAAAGGGTTTTTCCCCGCCAGTGGTTTTTCCTTTTTGGGAAAACCTCTTTTCCATGTTTTGTTAGGCAATCCCCGGGGATGGGTTTTTAAAAAAATTGGATTTTTTGTTTTTTCCCCGACGGGGAAATCCAGTAATTTTTGGTTTTAACCCCCTTTTCCCACCCCATGACCCCCCACCCCCGGCGTCCCCGAAAACCTTGCCAAAACCCCAAAACCCTGACGCCGACTAGGGTCATGCCAAAAAACTGTTACTGCGGGGGGGGGGTCCGGGGTTTTCTGAAAGGGGACCCAAAACCCCATTTTAAAGGACCCAAACTCATCACCACAGGGGGGTTGGGGGTTTAAACCCCCCCGTGGCCACGATCGCTCTGATTGGCTGTTAAATGTGAAACTGCCAATCAAGCGATTTTTAAAAAATTTTCCCCCAAAAAATGGGAAATTTTTTCAAAAACCCCATGGGGGCCATTTTTGCCCCAAAAAAAAAACTGCCATGGCTGGAGAACCCCCCATCCCCACCCTTCCCCCCCCCATGTCATCGAAAGATGGCAGCGACGGTCACCCCCCCGTCGCTTCTGCTCCGCGAAAAACCCCCCCTCCCCCTTTTTCCATCCCCCCACCTCAAAACCTTCCACGTCCCCTACTCACCCCCCCCCGGGGCCCCCGAAGTCCCCCCGGGTCCGCCCCCCCGGGGCTGCCCGGGCTTCAGGGGGCCCCCCAACTTTTGGGAAAAGGGGGCCATGCGCAGTGCCCCGCCGGGGCCCCCCTGCGCAGTGGCCCTCCCCGTAAAAAAAATTTTATTTTTTTTCACCCGGGGGGGAAAACCCCTCAAAGTGATCAAAAATAAAAAAAAAGTAAATGAAAAACCCCCCCCCCGTCAAAGGGGGGGGGCAAAAAAAAAAAAAAAAATTTTTTTTTTTTTTTTCCAGCGGATTTTTTTGCTGACCCCCCGCTTTTTGGATCCGCGGCGGATATCGCGGCTGATTTCCCCCGAGGATCCCGGCGGATATCCCCCGCTTTTCCGCGGGGGGAATTTTTCCCCCGCCTTTTTTTTAACCGCGGCATTTTTCCGCGGATTCCCCGCTGATTTCGCTGCGGATCCGCCGATTTTTCTGCTGATCCCGGGATTTCGCTGCGGGGCCGCAACCCCATGTTGCTGCTGAATTTTGGGGGGGGTTTTCCCGGCGGGGTTTGCTGCTGATCCGCGGCGGATTTCACCCCCTGATTTTCCCGGCGGGGGTTTTGCTGGGGGCCGCTACTGATTTCCCCCCGGATCCGCGACTGATTTCGCTGCGGATCCCGACGATTTTCCCCTGCGGGGGAAACCCGGCGGGGTTTTGCTGCGGATTTCGTCAGGCTGATTTTGCTGCTAATTCCTGCGGATCCGCTTTTTGATTTCGCTGCGGATCCAAGGGGGGCTGATTTCGTGCGATCCCCCCGGGGGATTTTCCCCCCTGTCCGCGGGGATTTTTTCTGCGATAACCCCTCCCCTGATTTCGCTGCTGAAAACCCCCGGGCGGGGTTTTGCTGCGGGCCCGGGGGGTTTTTTTTGGGGTCCGCGGCGGTTTCCCCGGGAAACCGCCTAATTTTCCGCTGATCCCGGCGGGGTTTTGCCGCTAAAACCCCGGGTTTGCTCGTCCGCGCGGATTTTTTTTTCGGGCCGCGGCGGTTTTGCTGCGGATCCGCGCGGGTTTTTTGTGCCCAACCTTTGCGGGTTGCTCGGTCCCCGGTTTTGTTCCCGTTCCGCCCGGTCCGCCGGGGTCCTGTTAACATTGGGAAAAAAAATTGGTGACTAAAAATTATTTTTGTGGAAAAAAATGATTTTATATTTTCACGGCTCTGCGTTATAAACTTCTGTGAAGGACTTGAGATTCAAAGTGCTTATCACACATCTATAGGAGTTCCTTGGGGGATCTAGTTTCCAAAATGGGTCACTTGTGGGGATTTCTACTGTTTAGGCACATCAGGGACTCTGCAAACGTAACATGACGCCCGAAGACCATTCCATCAAGTGGGCATTTCAAAACGTCACTACTTCCCATCCGAGCCCCGACGTGTGCCCATACAGTAGTTTTCTCCCACATATGGGATATCAGCATACTCAGGACAAATTGGACAACAACTTTTGGGGTCTAATTTCTCATGTTACCCTTGGAAAATAAAAAAATTGGGACTAAAAGATCCTGATTTGTGGAAAAAATATGATTTTTTTATTTTCATGCCGGCGTTATAAACTTCTGTGTAGCCTTGGGGGTTCAAAGTGCTCACCACACATCTAGATAAGTTCTTGCAGGGTCTAGTTTCCAAATGGGGTCACTTGTGGGAGTTTCTACTGTTTAGGCACATCAGGGCTCTGCAAACGTAACAAGACCCGCAGACCATTCCATCAAGTCGCATTCAAAGCGTCACACATCCCTTCGAGCCTGACGTGTGCCCAAACAGTGGTTTCCCCCAATATGGGTACTAGCTACTCAGGAAAACTGACAACAACTTTTGGGGTCCAATTTCTCTGTAACCATTGTGAAAATAAAAAATAGGGGCTAAAAAAATCATTTTTGAAAAAAAAATGATTTTTTATTTTCACGCTCGCGTATAAATTCTGTGAAGCACCTGGGGGTTCAAAGCTCACTATGCATCTAGATAAGTTCCTTAGGGCGTCTAGTTTCCAAAATGGGGTCACTTGTGGGAGCTCCAATGTTTAGGCACACAGGGACTCTCCAAATGCGACATGGCAACCGCTAAATATTCCAGCATATTTTCCATTCAAAAGTCAAATGGCGCTCCTTCCCTTCTGAGCCCTGCCGTGCGCCAAACAGTGGTTTATGACCACATATGAGGTATCTGTGTACTCAGGAGAAATTGCCCAACAAATTTTAGGATCCAATTTATACTGTTGCCCATGTGAAAATGAAAAAAACTGAGGCTAAAAGAAAATTTTTGGAAAAAAAAGTACTTTCTTTTTTTTACGGATCAATTTGTGAAGCACCTGGAGGTTCAAAGTGCTCACTATGCATCTAGATAAGTTCCTTAGGGGGTCTAGTTTCCAAAATGGGGTCACTTGTGGGGGAGCTCCAATGTTTAGGCACACAGGGACTCTCCAAATGCGAACATGGCAACCGCTAAATATTCCAGCATATTTTCCATTCAAAAAGTCAAATGGCGCTCCTTCCCTTCTGAGCCCTGCCGTGCGCCCAAACAGTGGTTTATGACCACATATGAGGTATCTTGTACTCAGGAGAAATTGCCCAACAAATTTTAGGATCCAATTTATACTGTTGCCCATGTGAAAATGAAAAAAACTGAGGCTAAAAGAAAATTTTTGTGAAAAAAAAGTACTTTCTTTTTTTACGGATCAATTTGTGAAGCACCTGGAGGTTCAAAGTGCTCACTATGCATCTAGATAAGTTCCTTAGGGGTCTAGTTTCCAAAATGGGGTCACTTGTGGGGGAGCTCCAATGTTTAGGCACACAGGGACTCTCCAAATGCGACATGGCAACCGCTAAATATTCCAGCATATTTTCCATTCAAAAAGTCAAATGGCGCTCCTTCCCTTCTGAGCCCTGCGTGCGCCCAAACAGTGGTTTATGACCACATATGAGGTATCTGTGTACTCAGGAGAAATTGCCCAACAATTTTAGGATCCAATTTATACTGTTGCCCATGTGAAAATGAAAAAACTGAGGCTAAAAGAAAATTTTGTGAAAAAAAAAGTACTTTCTTTTTTTTACGGATCAATTTGTGAAGCACCTGGGGGTTCAAAGTGCTCACTATGCATCTAGATAAGTTCCTTAGAGGGTCTAGTTTCCAAAATGGGGTCACTTGTGGGGAGCTCCATGTTTAGGCACACAGGGACTCTCCAAATGCGACATGGCAACCGCTAAATATTCCAGCATATTTTCCATTCAAAAAGTCAAATGGCGCTCCTTCCCTTCTGAGCCCTGCCGTGCGCCCAAACAGTGGTTTATGACCACATATGAGGTATCTGTGTACTCAGGAGAAATTGCCCAACAAATTTTAGGATCCATTTTATCCTGATGCCCATGTAAAAATGAAAAAATTGATGCTAAAAGAAAATTTTTGTTGGAAAAATTAAAATGTCCATTTTTCCTTCCACGTTGCTTTAGTTCCTGTGAAGCACCTGAAGGGTTAATAATCTTCTTGAATGTAGTTTTGAGTAGCTTGAGGGGTGCAGTTTTTATAAAGGTGTCACTTTTGGGTATTTTCTGCCATATAGACCCCTCAAAGTGACTTCAAATGTGAGGTGGTCCCTAAAAAAAATGGTTTTGTAAATTTTGATGTAAAAAGAGAAATCGCTGGTCAACTTTTAACCCTTATAACTTCCTAACAAAAAAAAATGTTGTTCCCAAAATTGTGCTGATGTAAAGTAGACATGTGGGAAATGTTATTTATTAACTATTTTGTGCCACATAACTCTCTGGTTTAACAGAATAAAAATTAAAAATTTGAAAATTACAAAATTTTCAGAATTTTCGCCAAATTTCCATTTTTTTTCACAAATAAACGCAAAAATTATCGACCTTAAATTTACCACTAACATGAAGCCCAATATGTCACGAAAAAACAATCTCAGAATCGCTAGGATCCGTTGAAGCGTTCCTGAGTTATTACCTCATAAAGGGACACTGGTCAGAATTGCAAAAAATGGCAAGGTCTTTAAGGTCAAAATAGGCTGGGTCATGAAGGGGTTAAGTGAGAGGTTATGGTCAGGAGGACAATTCTTGGGTGTTGCTTCGGACATCCATGCTAGGAGACTGATCCGTGCGTATCACAGAGCTCATCCTGACCGACCTGGTTGCCCAAATGAGGGTTCGGTGACCCCTCCTCAAGGGGGGGTACTGTTGTGAATGTGTTAGAAATGAATTCTGAGCAGAAGCTCCCTCTGGTGGTTACAAACAGTACTGAACCATTCAATGAAGATTGTGAAGATTGGCAATCAGGAGTTACAGACTGGTCTTATATAAGGGAGGTTCCCTCCCATCAGGGTTGCCGGTGATCAATTGTCTTGTCTCAACTTTGGTTCCTGGTTCACTTGGAGGCTTGCTGGTCTTGCCTGCATCTTCTGCTAGCAGATGGGATATTTTCTGCTTTTGTTTTTGTGTTTGCTTTTTGCATTTTTTCCTGCACTTCTGTGGAGGTCAGCCGGGTTCCCTCCGGGGGCTTGTGCTCCTCTCGGTTTGTCTGAGCCACTGTTGTTTGTTCATTTGCCTTTTCCAGTTTTTTCAGTGGCTGCGGCTTAGTTTTGTTACACCAAAGAACTAATTTAGGTGGTAGAGGTCGTGTGATCTCAGGTGTTTTTGCAATTAGTAGAGTTGGTATTTTTTTAGGGTTTTTGGATTGCAGTAAGTGTCCTTCCTATCCTTTTCTTTCTAGGAAGATTGGGCCCCAACGTTTGCTCATTCTATTTTCTGTCTGTGTCTGTATTTCCTCTTGTCTAACCGCCATTACATGTTTGGGGGCTTCCTATGTTCTTTGGGGATCTGGTCTGGGGCAGATAGCTTTCCTCATTCTATCTTTAGGTGTAGTTAGCCTCTCAGGCTGTGACGAGGCATCTAGGACCAACGTAGGTACGCTCCACGGCTGCCTTTAGTTGTGGTGGTTAGTCAGGGTACTGCAATCCAGTAGATTCCAACCTCTCTGGTGTATTGCCGTTTTTTGCCTGCTCTCCTCAGCTACCAAATCATAACAGTATCACCGGCCCAAACTGAAAATTATATGGTACTCACCGAAGGGAAAAAATAGTGTAAAAAAAAAAAAAAAGTTGTCAGAGTTGTTAGAGATTTATTTTTTCTGTTTGTTGCATTTTTTTTCCCTCTTTTTCTCTGGGTGCTGAGGTTTTTTTTTTTCTCTCAAAGGAGTTTGCACAGTTGTCGGCCGTGGGGATCGCTTGCCACTAAGTTGGAGTATTGCTACCTATCTTGCGGGGTTGCCGGTTGTGAAACCCTAGGATCCCCATGCCAATTTGTTTTTAGGGATAGAGCAAATTTCTAAATTTTCAAAAATAACTGTAAGTTTTTTTTTGCCTTAAAACCTAAGTCCTCGGGGAACGCAGCCGCAGGTTCAAATTGTCATCCCTCCCTGCACGGCGATCCTCGGATTGGGCTTTTTCCCTGACACCGGGGGCCCCTTTTTTTTGAGTAATGATGCTTTTTTTCTGGCTCGGGGGTTATTGTACGTGAACCTAATGTCACTGATCAAGCTAAAAAAACCCTTGTTGGCATTAAATCAGGGCTTGAGGCGCTGGAAATACGTCAAAATTCCAAAAGTGGGCAGCCACCAAATGAAGATGGCTTTGGCACCCTTTTTCGAAGGGTCGTCAGGAAAAAAAAGATTTTATTTTTGGTTTCCTTGTCCCCTGGTTTAAGTTTCTATGCATTAGTTTAAAATTTGACAAGTTTGGGAAAGCGAGGGTATGCGGGGAATATGTTGTCTTGTGAACCACTTCTAAACCCGCGTGTGAAAAGAGGGTTTTCGGGGCACAGCGTCAGATTTAAAAATGCAAGGGTTATGTTTCTACGGGTGACCCTCCATCTATTTCAGTCGCCCAAGGGGGAAGACGTTTTGCATGCTCAATTTTTGGGTGGTTCAACTAAATTTTCCCCTTTTTTTGACTTTACCCAATTGCTCCCGCCATATTTTCGCCGGGGTTTTTTTTTTGATTCGGGACACTTTTAACCTGAGGATTTTGTTTTTGCAAACTTGGGGTTTTTTCCCTTTACCCCTAAAATTCATTCCCCACTGGGTTTGTTCTACCCCTTTGGCGAAAAAAAACCCCAGTTCTCTACTCAGGGATAATGGGGGTTAACCAGTCACAGGAGAGTTGCAAATTTTTGGTGCGATAATCTGCATACATTTTTGACGGGTTTTCCCCCTTGGTTACAGTCTCATAATCCGTTTTGGATTGGAAATCTGTGTCTGTAACCATTGGGGCTGCCAATTGTTAATGCCAACACCCTGTTTTTTCTGCCCTCCCCGGGGCCAGATGTTCCTGACTTTTGACTGTTTTCTGATTTTTTAGCGAAAGTAAATCGCATCCCCCCCCCCCCATGGAGCATGATGCCTATTAATTTTATGCCGGTAGTAAATTCCCTAAAGGCCCCTTTTTTTAACTTTCTGTACCAAACATGACGCTTGGGCCCTTATATAAAGGTCATTGGAGAAGGTCAATCAACCCAAACCTTCACCCTTGGTTTCCCCCTTTTTTTCTTTTGGCCAAAAAAAGGAGGTTAAATTTGGCCGGTTTGTTATCGTCTCTTGAACAATACACGTGAATACAATATCCGTTCCCAATTTCGACCGTTTTCCCAGGGGGAAAAGTGCTATTGGTTTTCCCCCCCTTGACCTGGGGGGGGGTTAAACCCCCCCCTTTGAAAATTTAAAAAGGGGGGTGAAGGAAACGGCTTAATACCCCAGAGGGGATTTTGAGTCCTATGATCCCTTGGGGGCCCTAATCCCTTCCGTCTTCCTCCTTCAGAATGACATTTTTTGGGGTTTTTTTGGTAAATTTCTGATTTTTTTTGGATGATATCTTATTTTTCCAATACTGGGACCTAAATTTAAACATTTTTGGACGTTTCCAATTTTAGAGAGAAGCTCGTATTGAAGGTAAAATGTTTTTTTTTGGGTAAAAGGGGGCCATTTCTGGATTCATTTTCCCCATCGTTTGAAATGACCCGGAATTCGCCCTGTTTGGGTCCAACCTACTTCTTAAAGGGTCTTCAGAGTTTTTTTGGGTTTTTCCAATTTTAAAAGTAAATTTTTTGGGGAATTTTTTTTTTGTTAAACCATTGACGATTTTAAAACCCAAAAAAGGGGTTTTGATGTGGAATTGGCCTCCTGGGCAGTCCTCGTTTCAGGAATTTTAAACAGAGTTTTCTTTCTCCTTTCAGGGGGGCCTGATTTTTCTCCCATTTCAGGTGGACTTGATGCCTCTAAAAATTTGGGAGGGTGCCGCTTTGCCCCAAAAAGATCCAAGACCCAAAAGAACCCTTGTCCTTTTTTTCTCAAAAATTTTTCCCCAACGAACATTATGAGGGGTAATCGGGAGTTATTGGGCCCTAATGGGCTTTTTAAAGGGAACTTTTGGGTGGGGGGGAGCCAAACATAAAGGGGGGGCCTCACGGGCCTAAAATCGGTTTACTGGAACAGCCAAACGATTTTAACCAACGGCCCCGGGGGGGCCTTTTTTTTAAAACACTTTAATTTTGGGGGTTTCCTTTTTTTCCCGGCCTAAATTTTAAGGCGGATGCCCCTCGGGAGTTTTTCCTTTTGGGCTCTCCTGATTATCTGACCTGCTGTTTTTTAAAGAGGGTGTAGTTTTTTTCCGCCTTCCCCAATTTTAGACTCTCTGGAAGGGTCAGGAGGATAAACCCGCGCTGCCCTTAAATTGTTTGTCCAGCCGGGGAAAAAAGATTGGTCTGAATTCATTTTTCCGCGGGCCGGTCATCCCGGAATTTTTGGTCCAGAGACTTTGGGGAGTCGGTCCTTTTGGTGGCCCCACTTTTCTCTGACGTCGGGGGAATTTTGCTCCTGCGGGATTGCTCCGCTCCAAGCCTTGCTCTCGCTCAGTGGTTTTTTGATGCCATTCCTTGCCCAAAGACCAGGGCCCATCTCTAGGATTTCATTTCCGACCTCCCTTTTTTCAGAGAATGACCGTTATCGGGGGATTTTTTATAGGTTTTCCAAAGTACATCTTTGCCATTCCAATTCCTTCCTCCCCGAATTGGTGCCTTTTTTCCTTCAACGGGTTGGTTACAGGGGATTCCTGAAACATTGTTCTGCAGAGGGCCCCGTTTTTTTTCCGATTTTGGGGGAAAATTTTTTTCTAAACTTGGTGTTAAAATTTTTTTTTTCTCCTCGCTTTTCACCTCAACCAATGGCCAAACCGACATTGGGACTTATCTGAGTCTTTTTTGTCTGCTGACAAAAACTGGGTCTCTTTTTGCCTTTGGGATTTGCTCTTAAAAATGGGGGGAAACTCGCCCTTTTGATTCTCCATTTTTCTGCAATTTTGGGTTTAAAACCCCCTTTTCTTCGGGACAGACGGAGGCTTCTGCCCCCGGTGTTGACTTTTTGTGGAGCGTATGCACAATTTGGACCAGGTAGGGGAATTTTGTCCCCCCTCTCAGGAGAGGCCCAGCGTTTTCCAAACCCGGGCATAGGGGATGTCCTCGGTTTGAAGGGGGGGTTTGGGGCTGGTTGTCCCCCAAAATATCCCTAGAAGTTCATCCCTAATTTTAAAACCTGGGTTTATTACTTATAAGATCATGGAGATTCAAAACCTTTTCCCTTTCGTTTTTTTCTTCCGGGGACTTTTAAAATCCATAACTGTTCCACAAGCCTTTTTGAAGGGTTTTCGAGCCAGGGTTCCTATGGCTGCGCCTCCACCCTTTTTTTTTGGTTAGGCAACGGGGTATGTGGTTAGAAAATTTTGGGATTCTCGTTTTTTTAAGGGAAAAAACCCCAAATTTTGGTTTTAATGGGGAGGTTTGGCGGGGGGGGAAAACTTGGGGTTTTTGCTTGGGCATCCAGCTAGGAGACGACCGTCTATCACAAGCCACCGACCGACCTGGGTTCCCAAATGAGGGTTGGGTTTACCCCCTAAAGGGGGGGGGACTTTTTTAAGGGGTTTAGAAATGAATTTAGCAGAACCCCCCTTGGGGTTACAAAAGTACTGAACCATTTAAAAGATTTGAAAATTGGAATCGGGGGTTACAAAAGGCTATATAAGGGAGGTTCCCTCCCTCGGGGGTTGCGGGATCAATTGTTTTTTTCTCAACTTTGGTTCCGGTTCACTTGGGAGGCTTGCTGGGCTTGCCGCATCTTTTGCTAAAAGGGGGATATTTTCTGCTTTTGTTTTTGTTTTGCTTTTTGCATTTTTTCCCCCACTTCTGTGGAGGTCAGCCGGTCCCCTCCGGGTTGTGCCCTCTCGGTTTTCTGAGCCACTGTTTTTTTTATTTTCCTTTTCCAGTTTTTTCAGTGGTCGGCTTAGTTTTGTTCACCAGAAACTAATTTGGGGGGAAGGGCGTTACTCAGGATTTTTTTAATTATAAAAGTTGGATTTCTTTAAAGGGGTTTTTTGGATTCAGTAATGTCCTTCCTATCCTTTTCTTTCTGGAAAATTGGGCCCCAACTTTCTCTTTATTTTTGCGGTATTTTTCTTGTCTAACCCATTACATTTTGGGGGGTTCCTATGTTCTTTTGGTCTGCTCCGGGAGAAAACTTTCCCATTTTACTTTAGGTGATTAGCCCCCCCGGGTGTGCGGGGTCTGGGGCCCAAATAGGTACGCCCACGCGCCCTTTTTTTTGGGGGTTTTTCAGTACCAATCCAGTAGATTCCAACCTCTCTGGGGTATTGCCGTTTTTTTCCCGCCGCTCAGCTACCAAAACATAACAGTCAGGAAAAAACCAAAAGGGAAAACCAGGGGCATGGGGGAGGAAACCAAGAGGGGAAATAACCGGGCATGGACAAAAACCTGAGAGGTAAGAAACCAGAATGACCCGAACCCTGCGTCAGCGGGGAAAACCGTCCCGCTAGTCGAAAGTGAGGTAAGGGGGTTAAAATATCGTGGGAACCTTTTTGCTACACATAAAAGTAGGACAGGGGATCAAACCACAATTTACCAGGGCCAACAGAAGAAACAGGGGGGCAAGCCCTTTAAAAAAACTAAAAAACCCGGAAAATAAAGGGGAATTTAGGGGAAAAAAAAAGAAAAAATTTTGGAGGGAAAAAAAGAAAAACATTTTTCTTTTTTTGCTTAAAAAATTACCGGGGTTGGTTTTAATAAGGGGGAAAAGGGGGGAAGGGGAATAAAATGGGGGAATTTTGGCTGGGGAAAAAAGCACAGTAGGTCTCTCCGCCTGATTCCACCCAAAATCTTTTTAAAGGGGGGGGGGGGGGGGGAAAAAAGGGGGAACTAAAAAAATATTTATCATTTTTATTATTTTTAAAAGAAAATTTATAACCCAAACTTTTTAAATTTTTTTGGGGATGTGTCTGGCCTAGAGAGAAAAATCACAGGGAGTGGGGGGGGGAAAATATTTTTTGACTTTTTACTACCCCCAAAAAGAGTTTTTATTGCTAGTGCAAAACAAAAAAGCAGTAGAATGTGGAAAAAACCCCCAAAACCCCTCCCCCAAAAAAGGCCCCAAAAACCCAACAAGACGACTATAAAAAGATTAAAATTTTCCCAAATGCCCCCTTTTTTCACACTTTGCTTGTAAGGGGGTTTTTTAAAAAACATTACAAGCAAACTGCGTAAAAGGTTTGCCACTTTTCTGCCTTTTTTGGGTTATCCCCGCAAGAGACTAAATTTTTTTAAACGTGACCGTGTCTTTTTCCCAAAAAATGAAATGTTGGAACCCCTTTTTTTGGGTTTAAAAAACATTTATTTTTTTAATGTTTTTTGAATGTTTACGAAATTTTCATTTTTTATTATAAAAAAAATTTTTAAAATTTATTCAAGGGGGGTTTGTAAACCTTTTAAAAAATTTTTTATTCGGGGTTTGTTGTGAACTCTATTTCCACCAGGGGACCGACACCGGGATTTTTAAGGGGTAAAGGATAAAATTTTTTAAAAAATTTTTTTTATACTCTTCCATATGGACTTTCCCCCTAAAATTAAAAGTGAAAAAATTTTTTTAAACTATACTTTGGAACAGATTTCCCCAATTTTTTTTTAAAAAAAAATATTGTGTTTTTAAAGAAATTGTGTTTATGGGGGTAATGTTTGTACTAAAAAATTTTTATTTTTACCCTAATAATGGAGGAAATTCCCCCTTTAGCTTTTTAAATTAAGGTTACAAAAGCAAAACATATTTCGAAAAAGGCATACATTTAAACCTCAACTGCAGGGGAAAAAACCTCAAAAAAGGGGGAAAACAGCAAAGAGACCGTTTTGGAGTAGTTTTTACCAAACCCATTTCAAACCATAAAAAAACCCCTGCCCTTTTAACTAATGCATTAAACCCCTAACTCTTTTCCCCCTTGGCAACTGTATTGCCGTCACAGTGTCACAAAAATACTTACTACCCTATACACCCCTTTTTTTTCGCCCCCAACCCTGCACTACTCCATTAACCCTGTTGTATCCCCCAAACCTGCTAAAGGGGGGCCCAAAATTTTTTTTTAAGTCCCCCATTCTGGCTAAGCTCCCAAAAAGGCACTCAAATTTCCCCAAATTGGGTTGCAAAAAGTTTTTTTCCCAAAATGGCAGCTCGTCCGACATGGGTGTTCAAAAATTTAGTACTGATCATTCTCGTACAATGATTTTTTTTATTTTAAAAAAGGGGCCCAAAAAAGAGGGGAAAAAAAAGGGGTTTTTTTTCCCAGTTTTGGGGTTTAAACCCCCTTTAAGAAATAAATTTTCAGTTAAAAATATCCCACATTTTAAAAAAAAAAAAGGCCCCCTTTTCCCCTGTTGGTTCCCTTTTTGGGGGAAAAACAAGACCAATTTCCGGGGGGAAAAATTTTTCCCCAAATTTTAAAACAAAAAGGGGGTTTCCCCCTTTTGATTCTCTGGTTTCCTAAAACCCAAAACATTTTTTGGTTTAAAAAAAATTTTTCCCCCCTCGAAAAAAGCAAAAAGGCCTTTCCCCCCTGTGGAGTTTTCCCCCTGGAAACAAAACGGATTTTTCAAAAAATTTTCCCCCATCTAAACCCGAAAAAAGCTTCTCCCCTGTGTTTCCTTGGGGGTTTTAAACCAAAAAAAATTTCTGTTTAAAAAAAAATTTTCCCCCCCTTCTGAACGCAAAAAAGGGTTTTTCCCCCCTTTTTAGTTAAAACTGGGGAAAAAAAGTGATTTAGACAAAACATTTCCACATTTTGAAAAGCAAAAAGGGTTCTCCCCCGTGGATTTTTCGGGAGAAACAAATTGATTTATGTACAAAACAATTTTTTTTCCCCTTTTTAACAGGAAAAAAAGGGTTTTTCCCCCTTTTGACTTTCTTGGCCAACCAAAACTACTTTTTTGTTTTTAAAAAAATTTTTCCCCCTTCTGAAAACAAAAAGGGTTTTTCCCCTGTGGGAGTTTCTGTGGAACCAAATGTGTTTTTTTGGTTTTAAAAATTTCCCACATTCTGAAAAGGGAAAAAAAGGGTTTTTCCCCTGTTGAGTTTTTTGGGGTTAACAAGACT